>JANIWV010000012.1:0-255919 GCA_030705165.1 Kluyveromyces starmeri | reverse complement strand
GGAAACAGCTCAGTGCAGATGTTCTTGAAGAACAGGAGAAGTTCTTGTGGTGTGACACCTTGTTGTTCTTGTTTCCGCTATGGTGCTGTCAGGCACCAGCAATCCTAAAAGGTTGGACGCTGACGCACTTAAGGCGAACACCGTCACAGGCAGAAACGCAACTTTCGTGGTGACTATTGGAGGTGCCGAATCTAGGTACAAATTCAGCGGCGAAGATGACGCGGCAAAGGTTGTTGACCAGTTCTTGTCTCCATTCACCATAGGATTTACCTATTCAGGCATGAAGCCACTAAAGCCACTCTACATGTTCGATGTCAGTAACGAAGAGCACATGAAAAACACTGACGTTCCCAAGATTTTGGAGACGTACGTCGATTCTCTCGTTAACCGTAGTTGAAACGAGTCCTGTCTCCATCCGAATGAATTCTATATCTCAATATGTATCTCTTTCTTATTTACAACAGCGATCATTACCTAAACTCACACCGACCACTGACCTGGCACTGCAGAATCTCTTTTCGTCCCCAAAGTCTGCTTTGAATCTCAAATGTCGATCGCAACCACGCCACTAACAATACAAACAGCAATCCACACAAATATTCTCACAGCACCATATATCTTACCGCACTCCTTCACACTCCTTCACACTCCTTCACACTCCTCCACACTTCTTACCCTCCACCTGCACACACATATACTCCTGCTTCCAACACTCATAGCTTGTTCACCTGCATTTCAGGTCCCACCATTACCCGGAGTTCTGTCCCAGATTCCTATGTGTATTAGCAACCGCAACACTGTTAAAACATTGAAAATTCAGAAACTCAGTTGCAGCATTTTGAGCATGTTCTTGCAAATATCATGATCTTAGATAACTGCGAGCGTGACAAGACACACATCCTGAGCAACCACGCAATGATCATGTTCTTTCTGATAGAACGAGTATCTTGAACATTATTTACGTCTAATCACGATATAATCCTGAACTAAGACAGGTATAAGCTTTCTCGGGTCAATTACCGCTATCTAGCTCATACCACAAACACCTCTACGGCATCTATTCCTGGGACCGATGCTACAACATATGTCGTACGTAAAATACAGGTGTCCAAGTCATTATACATATCCTAGCCGCGTTTGCGTTCTCTCGGAGATTATTTTCATTATTTAAAACGCAGGTGGTAATATTGCTTTCAACATAAGACCTACTACATTTTCGAACCAGATTTCAATAGAACAGACTCAGAACACCTATCGCATCATTGCAATTGTATAAAGATGTTCCAATTGTACAGTCCGGTTAAAATTTTAGTATCTGTTGCTGCCACTGTTGGCTTGGGTTTTCTTTCTGGTCTAGTTACAAGATCCAGCGTCAATTCCTGGTATCCTACCCTAAAAAAACCATGGTTCACACCTCCAAACTTCGTGTTCCCAGTGGCGTGGACTGCCCTGTACTTGGTAATGGGTGCTGCTGCTGGAATTGTGTGGAGTCATGCTGACGAGAAAAATGAGCTGGCAAAGACAGGACTTAAGTTCTTTGCAGGGCAGTTTGGTTTGAACATGCTTTGGAGCTATTTGTTTTTCGGACTTAGATCTCCAGGAACAGCCCTTATTGAGATAATTGGTCTATGGTTCACGATCTACAAGACCTCAGGGGTGTTTGCAGAAGTTGATAAGACTGCGGCATGGCTCATGGTCCCATACCTTGGATGGGTCAGTTATGCAGCTGTCTTGAATGCAAGTATATGGTGGAAAAACCGTTAAGAAAATTAACCACATTCTTTGATCCTGTTGACGCTAAAATTATCGTCAGTTTGCCAGGATCCTCCAGGCCATTCAATCCAAACAAGGTGTCGTCCAAACAACACATGAATAATCTTGTAAGTGGGTAACACTTGAATATATGTAGGTGCTTTAAGTTTAAATAGGTTTAAAGGACACTGTCACTCACCTGAGAGACCAGTTGCTCTTTGGCTTAGGTAGAGGGAAAGGATGCACTGTAATGTAGGAATTCTCATGTGTGGCGATACCTGCGAAGGCATCGTACCATGCAATGAAAGAAACGACAACTCCAACAACACCTCCGGCCCTAGTGCAGCCCACGTTCTGCGTGAACTCACCAATGGACAGTAGTAGGAAAGTGATGGTTAGGAAAAAGAACAACGAGAAGAAGGCCACAGTGGACTTCATAGTACAGATAGTCATGCCTGCAGTGAAAATGGCCCATCCGAGAAGGAAAAATCCAACTGCACTGGCGAATTGCTCAGGGTGCTCCTGGTATGCCGCCGAGATGCCGAAAAAGGGAATGTACAATGCAGCAAAGGACATCCAGAACCCACCGAAAGAGCACAATGCAGTACCACCAAAAGTGTTTTCCAATGCAATTTCCCAGATACCAGCTATAAGCTGCACCAGGCCACCGTAAAATGCTGCCAATCCAACAACGACATTTGGCACAGTGATGCCCATTGCTCTTGCATTGTACATCGACAGCACAAATGTGGTCAATGCAAACCCAGATAAACCCAGAGGTGCAGGGTTGGCGAATTTATGCGACGAAGGAGGAGTTAAACCTGGGTTCAACGTACCACCGAAAGCCTGGTACAGATCTTCCTTCAAGAATTTTTGGCGTCCAATGTAAAGAAATTCATGGTTGCTGCCTCCGGTATGGATTTTCTGCAGTTCCACGTCAAAGTTGTTGTCATGCTGCGCATTGAAATCGGACGACGGTCCGCTGTCGTTTTCATGACGAATGCTGGCTTTTTCGTTAAGGGACATTTGGGGTGACATTTATTGTTTCGTACTCGGAGCCGGCCGGACAAAAAAAAGAGTCAGAATACCGTTTGGCAAAGTCTATGCTGTTTGTGAACAACTTTCAAATTCAGCCATTATCATACCAAAACTTCCTACTTCTTCAAGACCGGATGAACACTACTATGACAGCTGTGCCACTTTATATACCTTACTGCAATGACCTGATAATCCATCCCACTATGCCTTATTACACCATCATCACTCAGCACTGAATCCCTCCATCCAGCCACGCTTCAAAAGGCATTAGACGACCTTCTCCCCCTCACGGTTGTCCAGCGAGCCCCTCACGAACGTTCTCAGTTCATTCACGAACACGATAACTAATACCACTTCTGCCCCAGGAACAATTCTCTTAGTAAAGTGCAAACAAGTAAGCATATTGGCCTAATGACTGTCTGTCCGTTTCTTGAGACATCGGAGTTTGTCTGTCCCACAAAATCGGCTCGGATCACTGATGAATTTGCCTATGGCTACGCATTGCTGCGCAGAATCTGGCGCAGTAGAGCTCCATTTTTTTCCGGATTTTTTATCCTCAGAAAGCTCGAGCAAAAAGCTTGGAAATGACTACCAGCCGCATTGACGCTTAATCGGACAAAACACCGGTCACATTATGAGTTTTCCGCTCGGCAACAATTCCTTAATGCGACGGGGTAATGAGAGCGCTGCAACCGCTGGTATGTCTGTGGTAGAACAGTGGCTTCAAGCGGGCAGGTCCCGCCAGATCCACAGCGGACAGCGCGAATAGCTCATTGCACAAGCAGAGGATTTTCGAATCAGACCAAATTCGGCTCCGAGGCCGATCCTAGATTTGCGATGGCAACCGGTTACCCTGGCGCCGGGACTTGTTACTTGCTGGCCGCATAGGGACAAGTCCGCGCCGGGTTGCGTGGGAGCGCGTGGGCGGGGCTGGTGTGGGTTAAGCAGTCGGGATAAGACACGTGACCCCGGTCACGTGCCCGGTGTTGGTGTGGCAGGGTAACATACCGGCAGCTGGTCACATGCGTGCCCTACTGCCTCAGGAGGCCTCAGCCGCATCTGCGTTTCCAAGGCTGCTTACCTAGCATAGTACCTTGGCGAGGCCCTTCAGCAGCAACAACGGGTTAGTGCTGCTAGTGAAGAACAGAAAAGGAATTAAAGCCTTGCTTATATATATCGGGCCAGGGGTCAGAGTTGAAGTAGAAAGGATCTCCAGGGTCCGTGTGTATGTGGGCTTCTCCAAAACTGTTGTGATCACAGAGTCCACTACGTAAACAAACATGAGTACAAGCATTAAGGTCCATTGGTTAGACCAGTCCAGAGCTTTCAGGGTGCTATGGTTGCTAGACCACCTGAAGCTCGACTACCAAATCGTGGCGTACAAGAGAGACGACCAGTTCAGGGCTCCGGCTGAGCTCAAGAAGATCCATCCGCTAGGCAGATCTCCACTTTTGGAAGTCGACTACGCAGGGTCCAACAGAAAGGACATTGTTGCTGAATCAGGCTACATTTTCCAATATGTCATGGAACACTTGGACAAAGAGGGGAAATTGAACAACAAGGACCCTCAAAAAGCCGAAAAAATCAAGTACTGGTTGCACTACGCCGAAGGGTCGCTACAGCCACCCCTGTTCATAGAATACCTCTTGAAGCTTTCGAAGCAGGCGCCAGTGCCCTTCCCAATCTCGTACATCACGCACAAGTTTGCCGATAAAATCAGCGAGAAGTACTCCCGTGGCGAAGTGAAGAACCAGCTGCAATTCATCGAATCCGAGATTCAGCAAAATGACGGTTACCTGGTCGGCGGCCAATTGAGTGCAGCAGACATTCTTTTGTCCTTCCCACTAGAAATGGCCATAGAGAGGCACTTCGCGAATGCCGCGGATTACCCTGCCATCGCCAAGTGGCTGGACACCATCAAGAAAGACGATGCCTACGCTGTAGCCAAACAGAAGGCACAGTCTAACGGCTCTGACTTCTAGTAACCACATGGTTTCCCATCTATAGCTACAGTTATTTTTATGTACGGGCTACTGACAGTGAGACTGGCAACTACAGGGAACGAGTCGTGAAGATCGTAAAACTGCTTGGGCCCACATGACTTAGATTTTCGGATATCTGCGGACAAAGCTCGGAAAAATCTGCTCCTGACCTGCGTTGTCTCTACTTGTCTGTGCGGTTGCTCTAAAACAAACGGTAATGTGCGTTGTCTTATTGCTATATACTGTTCCAAGACTCGCAGTTTCAAAAAAGAAAACAAATACAGAGTCTGAGCTGGTGTCAGCGACGTGTCAAGGTAGAGTTGATGGCAATTTCTGAAAAAATACGTAATAATGAGCGAAAAGCTTACATAAAGCTAAAGTGTCTTCGAGACAGACGCTGTGTAAATAAAGACAGACATCAACGTGATGTGGTGGGGCAGCGATGGTATATAATGTTGGCGTCTAACGTAGGAAGGTAATGGCGTTTTGCAGTGTGTGTTTTATTTACATGTGTGTACACTGGTATGTGTGAACATCTTCGGAAACCTGATGAAGTAAGTTGTTACAAGTTCGCGGTTACAATTCATATCATAAGACTGATCACTTTTTGACCAGTGACTTTTAACCCTTCCGAGCACGGGTTTTGGACAATCTAGCCAGCCACAAGGCTTTTTCGAAAAGCCGTTATGACCTCTTTAGAAGCCCTGAACGGGTACTCCAGTAACCTGGGAATGCACAGTTCCGATGAGGAGTCTGTGCATGGCAAAAAGCAGCCCGGGGTTACTAAACAGGGCAGTTATGTTGCTGCAGTGGAGTTACCCACAGACGAAGAAACGACAGTGTCGTACAGTCACGTGGACAGTGACGAAGAGGGGCACCAAATCAAGTACAGGACGTGTTCTTGGCAGCATACGACTGGCCTTTTGCTCTCAGAATACATCGTGCTGGCTATCATGTCTTTCCCCTGGTCGTATTCGATCCTGGGGTTGATTCCAGGCCTCATTCTTACTGTCTTCGTGTCAGCCTCGGTGTTGTACACTGGTACTATCATCGTGGACTACTGCGAGAAGTTCCCACATCTGAAAAATGTGTGTGATATTGGCCAACATCTCTTCAACGGAAGTAAGTTTGCGTGGTACGCTACAGCATTCTGTTTTCTCGCTAACAACACCCTGATTCAAGGGTTACATGTATTGGTAGGAGCCAAGTATTTGAACACGATAACAGATCATTCAGTATGCTCTGTCGGATTTGCGGGCATTGTTGCCATCATATCGTTCGTTTTCTCCATACCGAGAACGTTTTCGTCGTTGTCCAAGGTAGCCTACTTTTCTGCCATCACCATGTTCATATCGGTGATTCTTGCAATCGTGTTTGCCGGAGTGCAAGATCATCCTCCTGGGTTTGATGGAACCGAGCCAACATTTCGCCTGTTCCCTAAGAAGGGCACTACATATGTCGATGCCATGAGTGCGTTCTTGAACATATTGTATACGTTTGTGGGTCAAATCACTTATCCACAGTTCATCTCTGAGATGAAAAGACCGAGAGAGTTTAAGAAAGTGTTATGGATCGTCACAGCATGTGAACTGGTTTTGTTCTCGCTAGCTGGATCATTGATTTATTACTACGTTGGAGAGGAATACATGACAGCTCCAGCGTATGGGTCTTTGCAAAAGAGCTACAAATTCGCAGCATTTACCTTCGCAATCCCAACGATTGTTTTTGTTGGGTCCTTGTATTCTAACATTTCGGCAAGGTTTGTA
Source organism: Kluyveromyces starmeri (assembly GCA_030705165.1). Classification (NCBI taxonomy): domain Eukaryota; kingdom Fungi; phylum Ascomycota; class Saccharomycetes; order Saccharomycetales; family Saccharomycetaceae; genus Kluyveromyces; species Kluyveromyces starmeri. The sequence continues at coordinate 249,381 of JANIWV010000012.1, read as the reverse complement.
TTCTTCAACATTTTCCAAAATTCAGAGCATCTATATTCCCATACCAAAATGGGCTGGCTAACATGGATGGGTCTACTTCTTCTCACATGGATCGGCGCGTTCGTAATTGCAGAAGTTATCCCTTTCTTTTCAGATTTGCTATCGTTGATGTGCTCATTGTTCGATTGTTGGTTTGGGTTCGTATTTTGGGGGCTTGCGTATCTCAAGGTTAAGCAACACAAGTACAAGGCAAGAAACCCTTACTCCCAACTTACCGGATCAGAGAAGGTTCATTTCTATTTGGCTGTCATTCTGATTGTCATTGGTATCTATGTTCTTGGTCCAGGGTTGTATGCTACTGTACAGAGTATCATTTACAATTTCCAATCGGACGCTTATGGGAGCATTTTTAGTTGTGCATCCAACGGTATTTAAAAAAGTGCGATATAATTCACTTCTTCTATAGGAATGTTCTTTGCAAGTTCTTTGCATTAATTGGCAACCTGATTCGAACTCGGAATTTCAACAAGCAACTTTCGTTGCATTTGGAAAGTTGCAAAAAAAATATAAAAATATACTCCGCGACGGGGAATTGAACCCCGATCTCGCACGCGACAAGCGCGAATTCTAACCATTAAACTATCGCGGATGATTTCTTGTGAAAGCAACATGTTCAGGCATCTATGATGTCTTTGCTCAACCCTACTGTGGGCTTCTCAACCCATCCGTTTTCTTTCTTGATGTGCCAAAACCCAAAAAGTGCCGGCCTGACGGCACAACGAATCGACAACACGTTCAGATTACTACTGCAAAAAGGCCAGCCTCGAATGTACTCTTCCACCCCACGATCACGCACATCCCTACGCTGCTGCCTACATGAGACGGGCCTGTCGTTCCGAATAATCGCAACCACTAGTGGCGAATCGCTGAGCTCTACCCCTGCAACCTTCCACCGTTAGATATGACAGTGAAGACTCTAATCTTCATGAGTTCTGACTCTGGGGAAATACAACGCAAGATTGACTCCTAGCGCCGCTGGAATCCCATTTTGACGCCGACAGTATTCCAGCTTCAGTCACTACAATCCTGTGCCCCGCGCGCATCGAAAAAAGTATCGGAAATTAACATCATCCATCCATGTGGTACCGTATTATCTCATCAGGGTCCACGGGCTACCGACGGCCCTACTAGTCTCCTATCGATTCCCGAATGATACGTCTACTCAAGCTCCGATTACAACCACTGCCCTGTGTGCCATTCTTGTGCCCGATAGATATTTTGCAGGAACCAAAACACGTGATTAAACATCCTGCACCTAACGCCCGATCATGTTTCTCAAGGCAATCACACGAAAATCTCATGTCAGATACACATGGGAATCTCATCGGCCGAATCTATAATCTGCCTTCCTCCAACTTGCCTGCCTGCTTTTCTGACTATGTCAGTGCCCACTTCTTCCATCCTTCCATCCTTCCGTTGCCCGATAATGAGTCCAATTGATAACCCTTGCGCACGTGGCACGTGTTAACACGAAACTAATGTCAATTAATTAATCTTTGAAAAAATTTGCCCTAATTGAGAAAGACTGATTGAATCATGCCTGAATCACTTAGAAACCTCAGCACAAAATCAGGTTAGTCCATTCAGTGCAACAAAAAAAAGGCTGTGCTAGTGTCAGTGTCTCTGTGCTAAATGGAAGTAAGGCTCTATTGTGGACCCTGTGTTCTAGGGTCCACACTTGGACCCTGAATTGTAGGGTCTCCTCATGGACCCTTTTGTGTGGGTTTTTGTGTGGCAAGGTAGGCGCTTGCTGTAAAGGCGGAAGTGAGATTAAGGCCGTTTCTTTTACAGATGGTATTGAGAGGATACTTAGTGTGAGGCCCCACGTTTTGATGGAAGCAGCAAAGATAGAATGGAAATGGTATTATGGATTTTAGGTTGGTAGGGTCCATAATTTAAGATGTGAATCATATAAGAATAGGTGAAAGGTTTGATTTGAGTTTTATGGCAAGTCAATGTATGTCTTCTTGAAGAGTTTTGTTAATGGTGTTTTGATGTGTTCATGTGCCAGAGAGTAAGAAAGCATCGAAAGAAGGAGTTTAGAATAGCTGGACCTTGTGCCAATCTCAGTGAAGACATAACAAAAATCAAGCTAAGATGGCGTTGCAACAGTTCGACTATATCTTTGCGATCACTATGATCTTCGCATTTTTAGATGCGTACAACATCGGTGCCAACGATGTTGCCAACTCTTTCGCCTCGTCCATCTCATCGCGGTCGTTGAAGTACTGGCAAGCGATGATTTTGGCAGCGCTGTGTGAGTTTTTAGGTGCGGTTTTGGCCGGTGCCAGAGTCTCCGGAACTATCAAAAACGATATCATTTCGGTGTCAACATATGAGAATGACCCTGCAGTGCTCATGTTGACCATGGCCTGTGCTTTGGTTGGTTCGGCCACCTGGCTAACTATTGCCACATCCATGGGTATGCCTGTTTCCACTACCCACTCTATTGTCGGTGGTACGATTGGCGCGGGTATTGCCGCTGGTGGTGCGGACAGTGTACAGTGGGGCTGGGATGGTGTTTCCCAAATTATTGCGTCGTGGTTCATTGCCCCCATTCTATCAGGGTGCCTGGTAACTATTATTTTCCTGATCTCCAAGTTTGCTGTGCTTGAAGTTAACCCTATTGAGAGATCCATCAAGAACGCTTTGTTGCTAGTCAGTCTATTGGTGTTTGCAACCTTCTCCATTTTGACCATGTTGATCGTTTGGAAGGGGTCTCCAAACTTGCATTTGGACGACCTATCCACCAAGGAAACCGTTCTGTCCATCATTCTTGTTGGTCTAGTTGCCTGTGTTATTTACTTTATCTTCTTCTATCCATTCTACAGAAGAAAGATTCTTCACAAGGACTGGACTTTGAAATTGTGGGACATTTTGAAAGGTCCAACTTACTACTTCAAGTCAACTGATGACATTCCACCTCTACCACCTGGACAAGAACTAACCATTGACTACTACCTAGGTAGAAGAATTTTGGACGAAGACACTGAAACTAAAGATGACGAAAATCCAATCCAGGTATCCAATTCTGTCGATGGTAGAGAAACCTTGCATCAATCTAACGAAAATGACAAGGAATCCATCACTCAGAGTATCAAATTGGTTCAAACTGAAACTGCTGTTGAGGAAGAAAAGATCCCAACAAAGAAACTATGGTTAGGTCTATTAAAGGAGGGGCCTAAGAGCTGGCCAAAACTGATCTGGTTGATCCTCATTCATGGTTGGACTCAGGATGTCATCCACTGCCAAGTGAACGACACTGGTGTCTTGTCTACTGACTTCAAGGACATGTACAAGAGATCAAAGTTCTACGACAATAGAGTGGAATACGTTTACTCCGTGCTACAAGCAATCACTGCTGCCACCATGTCTTTCGCCCACGGTGCTAACGATGTGGCCAACGCTACTGCTCCTCTAGCAGCTGTTTACGAAATCTGGAAAACCAACAAAGTTGAATCTGACTCGGATGTCAAGCCATGGATTTTGTGTTACTGTGCTGCTGCTCTTGTCATCGGTGTATGGACGTACGGTTACAGAATTATCAAGAACTTGGGTAACAAGATGATTCTACAATCTCCATCTAGAGGTTTCTCTGTCGAACTGGGTGCTGCTGTTACTACCGTCATGGCTACCCAATTGGGTATTCCAATCTCTACTACCCAAGTCGCTGTCGGTGGTATCGTGGCTGTTGGTCTGTGCAACAAGGACATTAAATCTGTCAACTGGAGAATGGTTGCTTACTGCTACTGTGGATGGTTCTTAACCCTTCCTATGGCTGGTTTGATCGCTGGTATCCTCAACGGTATCATTTTGAACGCTCCTCACTACGGTGGTAACTATCAGTTATCTTAGGAGTAGCTTCTGCTCCTTTCTCGGAATCATTGTTTTTCATATCAAGTATATATGTTCAAACTAGCTAGTTACTAGATCCAGAACCTGCATAATATAGAAACCCTTTTCGTCTAATGTTACTGGATCCTGTCGTGACGAAGCTAGCTTAATATTTTCACTTTTATAGATTTACTCATCTAAAAAGAAACCTTAATCCTTTAAATCACATATTATTATTCCCTCTAAATCTCTTCCCATTTCACCTTGGAACTGCCACATAACCGTACAACCTCGGTGCTATTATTGATTGGCTACTAAATGTTGAAAGCGTAGAATGGATGTACCTTCATTTCTGAATCAAAAACCACCTCCTGGTTATGTCGCTGGGGTAGGCCGTGGTGCTGTAGGCTTTTCGACAAGAACTAAAAAAGACGAAAAGAAGGTACCTAAAAGGCTTTCAGCTCCATATAACGGGTTAAATTCGGACTTAGGGTTTAACAGAATTGATGATATAGACCGTAATGTGAATCAGCCACAAATTCAGACGACAAATGGACTTCAATACGATCGAGAATCTTCAAAAGACGTTGTGGACGCTGAAGAGGATGAAAGACGCATCTTCGAACAGGTAGAGCTTCGACTGCAAAACAGAAGGAAAAACGAAACTAAGCTAACTAAAACTGAATCTGATGGCTTGGCCTCTATCTCTTCGAATTTCGTGGATTTAAAGAGAAACTTGGCTGTCTTATCAGAAGAAGATTGGTTGAACTTGCCTGACGCATCAGATATAACGAAGAGAAACAAGAGGAGTAGGGCAGAAGAGCAAGTCCAGAGAAAAACATTTACTGCTCCAGATGCGCTAATTCAGCAAACTATTGACCTTTCCAAGCTTACGGAGGAAAGGGAAAAATTACTTGCAGTACATCTTGATAAAACGTTTGAAAATAGCAATATTCGACAGGTATCAAACACTTCATCAATGGTTGAAAATACAGACGGTACTATTCTCACAACAGACGAGCTCGAGGATATCAAGAAAAATCGTATTGTATTGGCGACTTATAGAAAATCTCATCCAAGAAATGCTGAGAATTGGATAGCTTCAGCTAAACTTGAAGAAAAAGCAAATCATTTCAGCAAAGCTAAGAGCCTAATATCAGAAGGCTGTAGACTTTGTCCTAAGAACGAGGATGTTTGGCTTGAAGCGATACGTTTACATTCCTCCGACAAGTCATATTGTAAGGGGCTCGTATCCACAGCTATCAGACTTAATGAAACAAGTGAGAAGTTATGGTTAAAAGCTGTGGAATTAGAGGATGCCGAGTCCGCGAAAATGAAAGTCGTTCGTAAGGCCCTTATGAGACTCCCTCGCAGTATTCTTCTATGGAAGTTAGCTGTTAGTTTTGAACCTTCAAAATCGGAAAAAATTAAAATTTTGACAAAAGCTGTTGAGTTGGTACCCAACTCTTCAGAGCTATGGGTAACCTTAATACGACTACAGCCGACAAATCTGGCTAAAATTTCTCTAAAGAAAGCTGAATGTATCATAGAGAACTCCATTGAATTATGCATAACGAAATGTCAAATTTTGGAAGCTGAGAGTAACGTGAGTTCAAAATCTTTGGTTAATGTTATATCTGAGGGAATTGAACATTTTAGATCAGTTAAAGATAGCTTGGAAATTTCCACATGGTTTACTGAAGCTATCAGGCTGTCAGATTCGGGAAAATACGACAACACTGCTAAAGCAATTATTCAAGGCGTGATGGCTGCTTTACCGGTAAATCGTCTTGATAGCATTGAAGAGTTTCTGAGCCCTCTTTCGTCTCATTTGGAGCTCCAGCTCACTGTTTATTCAAGCCTGGTAACTAGGTTCCCAAAGAAATATTCTTGGTGGGACTCATTTGTGCGATTTGCCAGCTCACATTCTATGGAGGATGTAGTGTATACTACCTTTGAAGAGTTCTTGTTTGGAGATGAGAATGGCAATATTGAAAAATATCCGGTCTTGGCTTTGATATATGCAAAGCAATTATGGAAATGGGGTGAAAACTCCCAGGCTTCTTTAACCGTTCTTGATAAAGCGATTGAACTATATCCTTCCTTCCCCGACTTTCATAATGCAAAACTCAAGATCTTGAATAAAACGGGTAAGATGGAGCATATAACCCAGTGTTATAAACAGGCCTGCAAGTTTATCTCTGGTGATATTAAAAGCATTTCACTATTTTATGTTAAATGTCTACAGCATCATGGCTATTTGGAAGTCGCCCAGCAGTTAGTGAATGAAGGTATGAATAAGTATACTGATGACCTTCAATGGTATTTAGTCGATGCAACAATCAGCGAACAACGCAACGATCTACGATCCGCTATTTCAACGTTAAGGAAGGCATGTGACGCCTTTGACCATAATCCATCACTTTCTACTAAACTTGCTGAGTTGGAGATGAAGGTGCAACAATGGAATAAGGCTCGGTCCGTGCTCAGTATCTCTCTGTTGAGACATCCCTCTTCAGATATTCTCTACGAATGTCTCATAGATCTGGAAATCAAAGCTAACGATGAGAAACAGGTCAGATACCTCGTGTCACAAGGTCTGAAAGTATGTCCCAAAAGCTGGAGGCTTTGGTCACAGAATATCAGAACTCTTACAAAACGATCCCTGCGAAAAACTATCTTTCAGGACGCGCTCTCAGCCACTAATGAACATCCGATGGTTATAACAGAAATAGGAAAGGTGTTTTTGAAGGAGTCCCAATACTTAAAGGCTCATAAATGGTTTGTCCGTGCAACGGAAAAGGCCCAACAGTTCGGAGACCCTTGGGTGTGGCTTTACCAATGTGAGAAACTTATGAAATCCAATGACTCGTCCCAGTCGCTTGAAAAAATCGAAAGGAGACTTCTTCAGGATGAACCTAGATTTGGGCTGCTATGGGAACCCATCAGTAACTCCTACAAGCATATCTCAAACTCACCAGTTGTAATATTACACGACATTATAGATCATTTGAAACATTGATCTACGAGGAGCTTCAAGAAGTATGTATCCTCTTTGGTCTTTATAGCATATGTTACAAGGTTCATATTGAAACTGCATGCTTACACATGGCTCATCTTTTATTCCAATGATCTTTTCTGATAGCCGTGAACAATCGGACCTAACGATACTGGATCTCTCTTCGAGTTTAATCACGTGATCTCGATTAAAGAATATCTTGTGCAATTTTTTTCCACTGGAATTTGGAACAACGCTGATATTGAACATCGATAAGCGTAAGTGTGCAACACCGTCAAAAGAGGATACTGAAAATTGGCTAATAATCAGGTGTAGGAGTATTTAAGCGCTTATTATTTATGTCTGATTTGGTCTGGTAATCTAAGTATGAGTTATTTGCCCGAAAACCAGCGAGAAGCTGACTGTTTAACTCCTGCCTCTGTTGAACATAAGGTAACGTCTCAAATTGAAGCCGATCAGCTTGGAAAAGATAATGATACTCTTTTTACTCAAAGCAATAGATCTCTGGTATCGCCTGGAGATCGTTACTCACAAACGTTTAGTTCTGGCAGTTTAGGAAATGCCTCTTTCGAAGGGTTAGGATCGTTGACTTCTGCTGTTAGTCCAAATTCTGCACTGTTAAGAAACACTCCAACATCTAATGGTCAGAGCCCTATAGCTCTGCTGGGAACTAGCTTACCACCTATAGCAGATGTTCTAAATTCTGGATCTGGATCTGTTAGTGGTACAAGCGGTAATGAGTGGAAATCCAAGGAGTTTGTAAGAGGATCGGAGGGTAAGATAACTAAGCGGAAGTATTCCAGGAACGGGTGCCTGGAATGCAAGAGAAGGCGAATGAAGTGCGATGAGGGAAAACCTACTTGCTGGCAGTGTGCCCGTCTAAACAGGAAGTGCGAGTATATATTGAATCCCAAGAATAAGAAACGTAAACCAAGAAAATCCAAAGGCGAAGATGCCAGTGACGACTGTACTCCTAAATCTAGTTCAAATTCTACTGGACAAGCGGAAACTCCTATGAAAAATGAATCTAGCCAGGTTTGTGAAGATGGTTTGGTCAATAGAACGATACTGCATGGTGATCTTCCAAATCTCGTACCATCCGGAAATATCACTGCATTGGATGCCAATTTGTTGATACAAAACTTGAATGATATCGTCAATATGAAATTGAATGACTCACTGGTCAATGATGAACTCAAGGACTTGGACTTAAATGAGCTTGGACTTGCTGACCTGAATTTTACCTTTATGAATACAGAGTCAGAATATTCATCTGTACCTATCTCGTTTCTTGTGGACAGTGCAATAACTTTTAATACTACTATTGATTCCTTCAAGTTGGGAGGCGTCCATGATAACTACTTACACAGTTTCTATTACGACTGCCTGGACTCCATAGCACCATTCTTTCAAGATCAGAATAATCCGCTAAGGGACATATTGCTATCGTTTGGAAAGCATGAGTCGTACCTGCTTTCTGCTATTCTAGCAGTAGGTGCTTCGGTGGTACATCGTCACTCTGGTAAGGTTGAAGATGAAAAGGCTTACTGTGGTTATTTGTCGCATTGTTTGCAACTATTGGGAGAGCAATTCAAGAACGAAACTAATGTTGTGAATAAAATTGAACCCATCATTCTGACAGTCATTTTACTTACTTGGGACTGTATATACACGATGAACTCTCAATGGAGGTCCCACTTGAAAGGTATTACGGAGCTTTTCAAGAAAATTAACTCAGGTAACTCTTCCAAAGTCCTTAATGTGGCGAAATGTTGGTTTAAAGTTATGGAGACGTTTGCAAGTATTAGTACTGTTCTTGGAGGTGCGCTTACAGACGAGCTTGATTTGAATGCCATCTTTGATCCTTATGATTTCCAGTATGTCGAGTCCCTAAAATCCTTAAATATCATGACACCAGTCAATGAATTTAATCTTCTTCGTGGTCACAATGAGGGTTTCGATCTAGTGATGAGAGAAGTTTTTAAGAGTTTGAATGTGGTCAGATCATTAGAGAAAACGGATATGGATGGCGAGAAAGGAAACATTTTGACCAAAAGTATCGACTATCTACTGTATTCAGATTCTCATTCAGAAGCATACATGAATAAGCTATCGTATTTCAAAATTCAGAAGATTATTGTGGACATCGATAAACAATTAGAGTATCAGTTCATTGATAAGTCGGGCATTATACCTATCGATAATCCGTCACATCCATCCAATAGCAGAATTACGGATCATGCAATTGATATTGTTACGTTGAGAAATCAAGAGGTTGTGGCAATTAGCTGGTATGACATCTCACATCAAACGCAAGTGCTGTCATTCTTGTTAATCGTCTTGCTAAAACTACTTGGTATAAGGAAAGAATCCATTGCAGTTCAACAAGTGGTGAAAAAAATAATGTCCTTCTTTAAGTTCCTGGATACCGATAATCCACCTTCAAATCTGCGGACATGTTATAGTAATTTTGCCGTCTTGATCGCTGGTTTAAATGCGATTGATAAAGAGACGCAGGATTTGGTTAGAAGATATTATGAAGTCAATGGTTCCAGGTTCAGAAGGCTCACAGAGCACAACTTGAACAGGCTTGAGAAGGTATGGAGCGGTAGCGAAGTTAAGTTTAATCTTGAAGACCAAGATGTGCTAACTTGGTGAGTACTGGATAAAATGTCTAGGAATAATGCAGTAATTACGTAACATGGACAGAATATATAGATAGATTATTAACAGCACTGTCATTCCTTAACAGAATCAACAGTCATCAAACCCAAAAATGAGTCCACGACCTGGGCCGCAATTATTGAGGTCAGGTCACCATTGGTGTCAAATGCCGGTGCTACTTCGACAACATCTGCGCCAACAACATTTAACCCTTCCAGACCGTCAAGAACTGCAAGCAACTCTCTTGGCATGAGTCCTCCGACTTCTGGAGTACCAGTTCCTGGTGCGGCCGAGGGGTCAAGAGCGTCAATATCTACGGAAATGTAGACTGGGCTATCTCCAACTCGTTTCTTGATAATAGAAACAATTTCCTTGAGACTCAACATGTCAAAATCCCTGGCAACAATACTTTCAAAACCGCACTCTTTATCATGTTCTACATCCAGGAACCCCGGAGCAATGTATGGGCATCTTATACCAACATGAATGTTCTTGTCCTCCTGTAAGTACCCATATTCATGTGCAAAATGTAAGAACGAACCATGATTAATTGCAGCTCTTTTTGAAATGCTTCCGCCTACATACTTGGGTTTCCACGAATCCAAATGAGAATCAAAGTGGATCACTGCCATTTTTCCAAATTTTTCATAAGCAGCCTTTAACGCCATCAAAGTGACCGTGTGGTCTCCACCCAAAGTGATTATTCTGGGGCCTTGTTCTTTATGAACCAAAGAAGTATGATTAAGAAGCGCTGCTTCTCCAACATATAGTTGATCCAGCGCGATTTTGTTGTCAAATGGTGTCATTGGAACGTCACCGCAGTCTACAATTGTGTATCCTGAGTGATAAGGATCCAGTTTACGGAGTTTGGAGCCTGGAAACCCTCTCACAGACAAGATACCGTTTCCTAGCCTTCTTGATCCCTGTCTGATGCCATTGGGCCCAAATCTGGCGCCCGGCCGGTACGAAACAGAGCTGTCGTAAGGTGCACCAACTATTGCAATGTCCATCTCTAAGGAATGGTTCTTGAAGCACTGGCGTACAGGAAGGTGCGCAAAAGACACAATCCCAGCATACAACAACTGCATATCGTCGAAATCGTCCGCAGATCGTTCATCCTCGAACAAGTTGCAGAAAGAACACATACTAGACACATCTTCAACATCGCGGTTCAAAAATTGCATCAAAGCCCGGTTCTCATCGCCCGGTATAACGTCATTCAGTTCAAACGAGTCCTGGTTCCAATCTGCGACGGAAATCCGGCACAGCAGCAGCAGCAGCAGCGTAGTACTTACTTTGAGAAGCATGCTCATTTCAGTTTCACTGTGGCCCTAATTGCTACGGAATTCTAGCAGGGATTCTATTGTACATCCTCTATTCATCTATCTATTTACCGTTTACCTGTCTAACGTAACTCCTAAGGCTTTTATACAGAACCTGATTTTATCAGACTGAAAAGCAACCCCTAATTATCAGCTCCAGCTTTGTTTCTAATGGTAACTCTCTGCTAAACCTATCGTCTTCGACTTTCGTAGCACGTGATTCTCATTCTATCTGATACATATTAGTTCAGTTCCTAAAGATTGTTCAGCAACGTTTCAATCCGAAATATACTGGGTTGGAACTGTGAACCCTTTTCGATTATAGGAAAAATATTCCATCAGAGGAACCCGTTTCCTAAATTGGTTTATTTATCGTATCCTGATATGTTATCGCATCTCATTGATAGTGAAATTGCACACAACAGTGTTGCAACTACGGTTTTGAGTCATCACGGGCTTTAAACTAGTAGCGTAGCTAGCAGCGAATATGCGTGTATTTTATTTCTCTTCAAACTTGAGAAATGCAGAATGCTCGTTTTTCAGGTTTTTAAGGCATTCCATGCAGATGCTAAGACTTACTTACGTCCGGTCGAAAAAAAGTTGAATGGAAACGCTGAAGAGCTGAAGAACTCTCTTGGTGGTGGTGTTGACGATGTTAACGGCAATAGAAGACAAGTTTACAGTATACACAGAATTTTTTGAGGGAATATCGGTACAATTTTCATCAATTTTAGGTGATGTGGCTGGACAGCGATAAGTCTTGGCATGAATATAACATGAAACCAATGCGGTATACGAAGTTTCAGTAGTTTCACGAGAAGCAGAGACAATTTTTGAGATATTATCCTGAAGAATATGATGTCGCAATTGTTTTGTATCCTCTGGCGGGTAGAAACTGCCAAGACCGGTGGACCGGCTTCCAGGAATGTTCCTTTTGGAACCTCAAATACTTTGTAATGTGGTAGCTATAAACCAAGCAAACGATGATTTCAGAATCATCGCTGGTAATACGCTCAGGGGACAGGGCAGGTTGAAATTGGTAGGTTTTTCAATCCCATTGCTTATATGTAGTCGGTGTTAAAACCGGAACCCGGTTAGCTTTCAATATTACAACGCAAGTGAGCGGCCTCTGTATAGACTTCGTATCGGTGTATCTGTTTCAGCGTCGACGAAAGACTACCATTCAATACTTGACACTTTGGTATGCAAAACGACTCGTTTTAATAGAAGTGCCTGGAGAAAGAAATGTTGTTAGAGTCATTATACCGGTGCATTAGCTTCTTTATCATTGAAGTCCATGACTTATGAAAATCTCGCTAGTATTTAATGGAGAAGTTCCAAGTGAAGATGACTCTCCACAGATTTAGTCATGGTAAGCTATGAACTTGAAGGTGACTTGTAGCACCTAAAGTAAGAGTGTAGAATCACAGTGAATGGATTCAAGATACAAGCTCTTGTTGGGCAAATAAGGAAAGGATGACAGGATTTACTGAAACAGTCTTCCAGGGCGAAGCCTACTATTTTGATGATCAAATAAGACTTTCCGAAGGTGTTACGTACGTGGCTGATTCCAAAACGCTGTTTTGGATTGACATATACAATGCTTTGATACACAAAGTCACTGATATCCAAGATATTTCTTCGCGAACCGTATGGCACGCTTCTGCTGAGAACTACAATGGCACCTATCCGTTCGACACGGCGCTTCCTGAGCGAATTGGAGCAATATTTCCGATCGATAGATCTGAAGGAGTTGAGGAAGTGTACTTCGGAGCGAAGTATGGCCTCGCCAAGATGAATTACTCTACAAATACGTGGGAGTATGTTGTATTCTATGAGAAAAGCGGGCTGCAGCGTGACTGGACCGCACTTAGATCGAATGATGGTAATGTTTCGCCGGAGGGTGACATCTATATCGGAATCATGCACGATTTCCACTGTGAAGCAGACCGCGAAGATCCAAAGGGCGCTTTGCTAAAGGTGAACGTGCCAAGAAAGACCTGCGAAGTGGTCCTGGACAAGATCATGATACCCAACGCGGTAAACTGGACCGAAGACGGCACCAAGGTCTACTTCACAGACTCGCTCAACTTCTGCATCTACCAGTTTCCCTTTGTAAACGGGGACTTTGTAGTTTCCGAGAAGAGTCTTCTCGTCGACGTCAGGGAGTCATGTCCCGAATTCGCGTCCCCAGAGCCTGACGGCAGCTTCATTGACCACCGCACAGGCGACGTGGTTACTGCGATATTCTCCACAGGCTCTGTGCGCCGGTACTCTTCGGACGGGAAACTGCTGCACAGATGGATCTTCCCACGTACCCCGCTGGTGTCCGCATGCACGATAGCCCAGGGCCACATGTTCGTTACAACCGTGAACGAAAAGCTGCTGGAGGAGCAGCCCGAGGGCCCTGGCGGTTCCATATATAGACTCGACAACGTGTCTGAGTTCATGGGATCCTCCAAGAGGAACCCGGCTGTTAACTAAAGGTCACGTGACAACGGCCACCTGCCTCCTATCTACAAAAGATGTAACGATGGCACGCCTTACACCATCTTTACTGCCCGTGAAGAGTTCTCTTTCTTGCGGTTTCTGTCTCGTCCGTACTATTGTCATGTACTCCTCGAAACTTCTGCATGCATTCCTTTTCCGAGATTTGTAAAACTTTATTAAGGTCTCAAACCTTCCATGCAATAACAAAGACAAGAGCGATTGGAGCGATACGACCCGAGAGACGTATCCCAAACCCAATGTTCAATGTGTATAGAATTAGTAACGGCAAGAAGCATCAGCCCCGTAGTGACAAAATTTGTAATTGTTACGATACTCAACAACTGGTACTTTCGCTTGTGCGCTTTATTCATTCTTTGATAATGATTTTTCGCATACCCTGATTTCTATGGCATTTTGGTTTGCTGGAAACTGCACTTTTATAACAAGTGTACTGTACGACACGATTATATATAAAGAGGGCATTCAGAAAGGTTGTTGTAATGATATGCAACAGCAACGTTGATCCTGTAGAGTTGTTTTTCAATTGTCTTGTCTGGTAGAATAGAGGAAAGCACACACAAACACATATAATTAACAATGGTCAAGGTTGCTATTATCATCTACTCCATGTACGGGCATGTTGCCAAGGCTGCTGAAGCCGAAAAGAAGGGTATTGAAGCCGCTGGCGGGTCTGCGGATATCTTCCAGGTGCCTGAAACCTTGTCTGATGAGGTTTTGGCGTTGATGCACGCCCCTGCTAAGCCAGACTACCCAATTGCTACCACCGAGACCTTGGAGCAGTACGACGCTTTCTTGTTCGGTATCCCAACCAGATTCGGTAACTTCCCAGCGCAGTGGAAGGCTTTCTGGGACGCCACTGGTGGTCTCTGGGCCAAGGGTGCCCTACACGGCAAGGTTGCCGGTGTTTTCGTGTCCACCAGCACCGGTGGTGGTAACGAGATGACCATTGTCAACTCGTTGTCCACTCTAGCCCACCACGGTATCATCTACGTGCCTTTGGGCTTCAAGAACGTCTTCTCCGAGTTGAGCAACGTTTCTGAGATCCACGGTGGCTCCGCCTGGGGTGCCGGTACCCTAGCAGGCCCAGATGGTTCCAGACAGCCTTCTGAGCTCGAACTAAAGGTCTTCGAGACCCAGGGTAAGACTTTCTACGAAACTGTCCAAAAGTTCTAAGCTTGGACCGAACTTAGCTTATACAATTTTATCTCTCTAAGTATCAGATAAGCTTAATTAACTAGATATCAAGTATCGTATCGGGCTATATTTTCTTCGAAGTCCAGCGTCCTGCGTTTCTACTCTCATCAAGTTAAAACCTATCGCTTCAGTCAATTTTTCAGTAAGCTCTCATTCTATTTAATTAAGAAAGCTTATGATGAAGCGATAGTTATAGAAAGGTACTATACAGTAACAATAAAGTTGAAACAGGGGCGGACAAGTCACAGGAGCACGATAGCATCAGTGCTGGTGAGCCGTTCTGATAGTTTTAAGTGCTTTTCCGGTTGGTCGAAGAGTACAGTGTGATTTAGGGCTGTAATAAACAGGGATACGGCTCGAGGGTTGGATCGTGGGTTTCTGAGCAACAGTTGGAGGAACGATACTAGCCCAGGGATGCCCACCAATCTTGCGGCGTACTTTGCGCAGGCCGGTGCAGGGCGGGTCAGTGCCGCTTCGCGCAGCACTGCCGCACAAGACAGTGGTTCTGCACAGAATCGAGTTGGCTTGAACCGGAGCTCGTCGCACGATAGCTACGATGCAGCTGCTGCTGCAAGGAAACAGGTGCCGAACTACGATGATATGGGACCCTCAGTATCGATGGCCGTACATGCGGCCAATGATGACCAATTTCAGAGCTCTACTTTCAACTTGAAGCGAACCAGGTCTATGGGTCTGCTGGATCCCTACATCGACGACGGCCAAAAGGC
This sequence comes from Kluyveromyces starmeri, assembly GCA_030705165.1. NCBI lineage: Eukaryota > Fungi > Ascomycota > Saccharomycetes > Saccharomycetales > Saccharomycetaceae > Kluyveromyces > Kluyveromyces starmeri. The sequence goes on along the minus strand of JANIWV010000012.1, from coordinate 234,070 downwards.
TGTTGGTGGATCTAGTTCTAACAATTCAGACACGTTTTCTAGTTCTACGAACGACGAGCAACCGATTTCATACAGCACTAGGGAAGTAATACCCACAACAGTACATTCAGAAGACAGTACTCAGTCTTTAGATATTGGAGATTACGACGAGAATGACCACGATATAAGCACTGACCGGATCAGCAACGCATTTGCGGACAACGGCGTCAGCAACTACAACACAAGTGTTGGCGGAACGGATGACGACTATACGGACGAAAATATGGAAGTCGATGAATATAATGACAACTACGAATACAGGGATGTTGAGGACTCTAAATCCCCGCCGGAACCGGGTACAGACGATTTCTTGATTCACCACGATGATAATGACTTGGTTTATGAACCCAGCAGGCACGTTGATTATTTGTCTCATAAATGGAAAGAGAACGAAATATCTCAATCGTGGCGGTACATCATCTTGAAGAAGAAAAAGAAGGATACCGACGTTATCAACACAGCAAGATTAGAGAATGCATCCTGGAGAACATGGGCTAAGGCGAGAAACAATCTGAAAACTGTAAATCCAGAGTCATTAAACTGGTCAAAGGACTCAGATGTCACATGGCTTTATGGACCCATTGTATTAGGTAATCATGATAGCAAAGAGTCAACAAACCTACCCAGTTGTAGCCCAGATAGTAACACTGGACGAACTAAAACAGTTGGTTACGGTTCAGATGATGAAACATCGAAAAGACTGTTCCACAAATCAAGCAGCCCTGCTCCAAAGCCTATTTTGAAAAAGAGAAGTGTAAGCGAAATCATTGAAGAGAATTCGAAATGGAGACTCGGTGTTGCTAGACAACATCGCTTGCAAAAAGGTGGTGTACATGCAATGTTAGATCCGCAATCTGGAATTGTTGCCCATGATGACTATAATGCTATAGCAGCAAAAGTCAACGCCCAGTATTATAAGGGCATGGACAGTCAAGTAAACGAGTCTGTTGAATCGTTCTCTCCTGACTTGCGTGATACCAACTCTCCGGTATTTAATCCATCAACTGGTCAAACAACTGGATCACTGGTAGAACCAGGCTCAACTAAATCAAACGCACCAATTCTCTCCTCCATTCTCACATCTTCAATTAGACAAAAACAAAAGAGAGAGAGACATATTCATTTCAACGATCGTGTTGAACAATGCATTGCTGTGAACATTGATCCAGCTGACGAGATGTATAATAGAGATGAAGCTCTCTTAACAGATTCTGAGTATATCTCGGATGATTTTTATCGCAGTGGAAGATCTACAGTACGATATTCTGATACTGAAGACGGCTACCGAACATCTGGAGGAAACAGTTTAGAGGATTTTGCCGATGATGAAGATGACGATGATGACGATGATGATGACGATGATGAAGGTGGTTTTTTCATTAGCGCAAATATTCGCAAAAGTCGGGTTAACTCCAATGCTACGGACGGAACTGATGTAGCGAACTCGCTAAAATCGCTCTCATTGTCTAGATTCCCCACGCCAATAATCGAACCTCTTCCGGCTACAACACTTAACTACGGGTCAGATGATGAATACTACGAAGATGAAGAGAATGATTGGTATTATGGTAACGCTGTTTCTCATAATGTCAACACCAGTAGAGGATTTGATTACATGTACGATTACAACTCTGTCTACACTGGGGATACATCTAACTTTGTCACCGTTGACAACGGGTGTGATATAGTGGATGTTCCAGATGGTATCGGATTGGATGCTTCTATGGAAGATGTCACTGATGACTATATGGATGAAGAAGGTAGAAGAAATGTGTTTGGGTTCCAACAGAACCGATCCATCCAGAATAACATAAACCAGGGGTCAGAAAACGAATTCATCGAAAATTCTTCCGCGAAAAACTTCCAGGGTGAATTGGATGACGATAGTGAAGAAGATGAGGAGGATGAGGATCTGAATTACGATTATGGAAAAGGATCTGATAATGCTTTCGAAGAACCTCCTCTACTGAAAAGAACGTCTTCGCTGGGAAAATCCAGAAATAACTCGTTGCACGACTTCATTCACCCTACCAACTCCGCATCGCCTGTGCTGTCCAAATCGCACAGTTTCATAACTGGTGGTTCCACCCATTCCCAGAATGTGGGTCCTGCGAAAAGATCTTTATTGAAAGCACCTTCTTCTAAAAGCTTCATCTTCGGATCTGACTCAGAATCAGACTGAATTTGACTGCAAACACACTCTTTATTTTCGCATCTTCAGGTTTCAGATCAGGTTTTTGTTTTTTCTCATTCATTGACTGTGCTCTTCCTATTCTGCTAATCGTCCCGTCTCCTGTGACTATTACCATTTGAGACCATTGAGTTATTCCATTCAATCAGCATATCCTTTTAACTTCGTAAATAGTAATTATCCGAATTATATCATTTTTATCTCTGGAAAGTTGATATCTCGCCTGCATAGACCTCTTCTGTGCATACAACCTGTATCTGAAAGTTGGCTTTTCCAACAGCTCTCACTGTCAGTCGAGTAACGTTTCAACCTTGTTGGCTTTCTATACATAATTATGTAAAATCTAAAATATGATGTGCAAACAAACAAAAAGGTTGACATATAGACACAGGACAGAATTGGTGCTTACAGGATTGGCTTAGACGATCCGATTGGTCAGACACGTTCTGTAATGTCTGAAAAGAATATAGGAAGCGATACGCCGGTTCTCTCGGCTTCGCCGAGCGAACAGGCGCAACTCAGTCGCTCCCCTGTACTGATCGTCAGTCAGGCTTCAGACGACGCTAGCTCACTAAACGATGACTTATCCATAATCTCAAAGAACAGAGAACACCTGAGAGACAGTTTCTCTATGCGGAGAAGCAGCTTTGACTCCACTCTCAATTCTTTCACGTCCAATACGCATACCATAAAGCATGGTTTAGATTACTCGCCACTAGTGGATAACTCCATCTATGAAATTGTGATGAATACAAGGTTTAAAAGGTGGCTAAAGCACCCAACCACTGAAGATATACCACCAGTAATACTGTGTAAGAATGATATCAAGGAAAACTGGGAGAAAGACGTAAGCCAGTATAGAGAAGAGATCAAAGATGAGTTCAAGGTGTATCAGAGAACTAATAACATATCGAACTTAAACCGGATGGAGCAGATTAGGTCAATTGACCAGAAAAAGGATACTTTCGGGGATGCTTCAAAGTTGAAAGCTCTGGAATCGGTCCCAGACTTCTACTTTGACGAGAACTTCAAGTTGGATCATCCAACCTATTTCAGATTGCTACTTCGAGACTTTGATTTTGACGCCAATCAGCTTTTGAACAATGACGACAAGACTCGAAATGAAACCTACGATGAACTGCAGTCAAGACTGATATTTTACCTGGACACGGTGGAGGGACTGCTCGTGTCGAACATTTCTCAAACCATACAAAGCTTCTTTGATGCTTTGGAAGACGTGGATAAGATCAAAGAGAATGCTGTAAAGACCATAGATGGTCTTGATTCAATAGCTGAGTCTTTAAATACCATAGGCAATGAGAGGGTTCAGCCAAAGATCAGGATCATTAGAGACCTTATACGAAGAAAAAATGTTGAAAAACTGCAACAAGGTATGCTTCAAGTGAAGCTTGTTAATGAGAAAGTCAACATGTGCAAAGATGCTAATAAAGCGGGGAAACTGCACGAATCTCTCGAACTTATCCGTTCCGTTGAATTGCTGATAAAGGGAGATAATTCTGATGGATCAGTCAATGAATGGACGTCCACATGGCCTTATAAACTCAATGACATATCTAAGCTACCTGCTTTGTCGCCAATTTGTGATCTGCTCGATAACCTGAAGGTTGACATAGGTGGGTCTTTCTCACTTCAGCTTGTCAACACTCTTCTAGAAGATCTGAGGTCGGTGATGGCAGCTCAAACACCACAAGAAACTGTTGTGAAGTTGCAGTCAGGGAAGGACAAAGAAAAGGCATATCACTCAATTGATCAAAAATTTCGAGAGCAGATCAAGGAGAATTTGGTTCAACTTATCGAATGCGATCAATTGATCCCAGCTATAAAACTGTACGAGGACAAGCTGATAGCAGAACTCAAATCTGTGATTAAGAAGAATCTACCTCATGAGAAGCATTCTGAAGGAAACAAGGACGACGCAAAGCCGGCTAATGGTTCAAGACTATCGAAACTTATCCAAGAATTATCGTCAGAGGAGTTCCAATCGATGCTTGTGAACGTTTTTGCCACTGAGATAGAGCTAATGAAACGGTTGACACGTCATCAGAAGCTGCTGTTGGACATATCTTTGAGTGAATTGCCCACCACTGCTGAGCAAGCCGACAACATGGTGATTGACCTGGATATCAGGAAGAGCGTGAATGAGGGCATTCGAATCATACAGCTAAGAATGGGCAAGATCATCTCTGTGCGCAGAGACATCACGACGTCGCTTCGTTTCGACCATTTCCTACGATTCAACGAGATATGCCTGCTTTTCATTCGCGAGTGTGAGTCCATCAGCGGCCAGTTCCTGACCAGCTATCTGTCGAGCGTGCTGAACGCCCAGGTGGATGCCTACTTGAAGTCTTTGCAGAACCTCAACGTCAGAATTTTGAAACAAAAGATAGAACAAGAGCGGTGGGTGCCGTTTATCGTGGAACCCGAGCTCCAAAGGGACGTCAACGACATTGTGTCCTGCGTCGACATCGACCCCTCGAGCTGGTCCAAATACACAGACCTCGGCGTGCCGTCGCCGCTGGATGCCCCCAGGACTGCCGCTGCACCCGAAAAACAGGCCGCTCCGGGCCACCGCAAATCCGTCGTCCTGGGCGAAAAAACTTTTGTGGCCAGCGAAACCCTTGTCGTCGCCATCAAGATGATCAACACCTTGCTGCTGCTGGCCGCAAACCTGCCCTCCTCCCAGTACGCCAAGTACTGCGAGCGCCAACTGCTAGATCTGCTGCGCTACTTCAGCACTACGGCCCTAGACTCCGTCTCGTCCTCTTTGACAGACAGAGTCTCTACAAAGACTAACAAAAACCTGAACATCATGGCAGAGTCCCTGGACTGTCTGGCAGAGATCTCTCTGCTGCTGCAGGGCTATTTCCAGCGCACCCGCAGCTCCACCACAGAAAAGTACGACGCCGTGTGGAAACTGCTGCGCCAGGCCAGCGAAAAACTGTTCCACGCCAACAACATCCCGCCGCCGCCACCACCCTCTGACACAAGTGTCACTGGTGCCAGCGGCGCCAGAGGCGCCGCTGGTGTCGCCGGGCGTACGTAACGTGACGGACGTCACAGAGACGGACGTCACATGACAAGAAAATAGTCACGTGATATCCACTTTTTCTAACTCGTGGTTACCCTCCTTTGTGTCGTGTCCCGTGACATCACCATCCGCCAGATTAACGTAAAAACAAAAACGAGAGGGTCAACACTTGAAGCAACATAAACAACAACAGGGTTAGTGAAGTGAAGAAGAATAGCAGAGTTGTTTTGTTTACCCTGACCAAACAAGAGTTTAAGGGCATCTGAGGCTGTACTGAGAGTGACTGAGAGTGACTGAGAGTGTGAAGATGTCACAGAACGAGTCTAACCATGAGTCTGTGGAAGAAGCAGTTTTCAAGTACGTTGGGGTAGGGCTGGACAAGGCCCGGGAGGAAGAGTCTGGCGGGAAGCAGAAGTCTGTGGATTGGTTTCTGAAGGACCAAGAGCAGGAGTATGGGGCCAAAGCGCGGGATTCTAGCGACGTGAGCGCTGTAGCAGCCGCGGCAGTGGCCGCGGCGCTGTCGGTGAAGAAGCGGGGCCATTCTGGCGTGTCGCAGGGCGGGTCCAGCGGCAAGGGAGGGTCCAGCGGGCAGGGCAGCAAGAAGATGAAGAAGAGCAAGAACAAGCTGCATCTGGCGGTGGACCCGGAATTGGCGTCGCTGGATGATAATCTGGTGGGGTCTGCCGAGTCGCAGGACTCGGCGCACCACCACCTTGTGCACAAGGCGATTATGGACACAGACAACATTGCGTCGCAGCACCCGGATTTCCAGCAGTATTTGAACACCGAGGACGACCAGGACACCAAGAAGGAGAAGAGCGACGAACGGTCGTACGACGAACTGTCGAATATCGACGATCACGTGGACGGTGTCTCGGTGTCCGGCAGCGTTCCTAGCCAGGTGAAACTGAAAGAATCCGCAGAGGTTCTCCCAAAGGTTCTGTCGTCTGATGTACACGGCGACCATCACGACGACGTGTCGAATTTGATCCAGGAGGCCGCTGCCAAAGCGTCCCACATCATCAACCCTGCAACACAGTCCAACGGGAAATCGTTCGATGAATCGGAAGAAGAAGCCTTGGAACAGTTCATCAAAGAGTACCAAAAGATCAGAGGGCTTTCCAGACGCCAGATCTGCGAAAGGATCTGGTCAAATGAAAGACGCAAAGACGATTTCTGGACCAACATCTGCAGAGTCTTGCCATACAGAACGAGATCTTCGATATACAAACACGTTCGTCGTAAGTACCACATTTTTGAACAACGTGGTAAATGGACGCCAGAAGAAGACGCTGAGTTGGCAAGATGGTGTGCTGAAAAGGAAGGTCAATGGTCGAATATCGGTAAAGTGCTAGGTAGAATGCCTGAGGACTGTAGAGATCGTTGGAGAAATTATGTCAAGTGCGGTCCCAACAGAGCCGCTAACAAGTGGTCCGTCGAGGAAGAAGAGAAGCTCAAAAGCGTGATTCACGAGATGATTGAAAATGCCGGCTCTAATTATGAGGATGTAGATATGGATGATGAAGGAGATTCTCATATGAAAGACGGCTCAGCTAAAATTGAAGATAATGTTGACACTGATATGTTAGACGTCCAAGGATCTGGTAAATCAGAATCCTCCAAGAATAAAACAAAACCGGCTCCTAAGGACATCATTAACTGGACAGTCGTAAGTGAGCAAATGGGCGGTACTAGATCACGTATCCAATGTCGATACAAATGGAATAAACTCTTGAAAAAGGAAGCTATGAACAAGATCAAAAACATTTCGGATGATGATAAATTCTGGTTGTTGACTAAGCTGAGAGATATGGGATTCACTGAAGATTCTCAAGTTGACTGGGAAGAGCTTTCTACATTGATGCCCGGTAGAAGGTGGACTGGCACCGAACTGAAGCTTGTGTACGAAAAGGTGAGAACAACTGTGCGGCAATACAAGAGAAAAACTATCAATGTTATCTGCAAGGAATTGGTTGGATATCCAGAGACTGCTATGATCATGGCAGACGATATCCGCCAACCAAGCAGTCCAAGTGCTCAGGATAAAGAATAATTGTAATTTCGTTCATGATTGACCATTATTTGGCATCACGACTGGACGATTTTAAAACTTAAGGTTCTGGCTTCATTGCACTTTTTTCAACGCGTACCTGTTTTGTTGTTCCTCAAAGCACAATATTCAATTGTAATATCCCGATCTTCATCATTTCTTAGAATATTAAACAGGGCCAGTACTGCACGGACTCATAAACATCAACAGCTGTTCAATGTAAGTTCAGGTGCATTTTCTTTATCAGGTAAGTTTTTTCAGCACAATCTGTATTAATATATGAACATGTTTAGGCTTTCAACCAAACCAACCAATCTTTGAAGACTGTTTGAACCTGTTGTAACTTTGATTCGACTAAATAGAGTGTAACACCGTATTTTAAGTATTTGAGCCTATCTTTTGTACGTTTTTGTCTGTCCAAACACTTCCAGTTTATGAATTTTCGAATATTACCATTTCAATGTAATAACGAAGGTTGAAATGATGAATGTGACTGTGACCTCTTTGTACAGAACGTTTAGGAGTTTTATCCAATGTACTTAAGACTAAAGATACGATTACCAGATAGTAATTATATAAATGTTTAGTAGTCAATGACTAGTTTTCTTTTTAGAAGACTATGATGGCTGCTCTGCAGCTGTGTAGACGATCTTCACCAAGAACAGAGTTGAAGAGCTGTAATTGATAGTTGTAGAAGTGAATATTGGGCAACTTTGTAAGTTTTGTCTTCATGAAATGTGGTATTATTCGATTGTAGTTCATTTGGGAGGGTTTTTAGGTGTATTAATCAAAAAACTGACTTTACTCGACTTTTGCAACGGGTCCGCAGGCATCAGATCGTTATGATTATTTCTTTGAATAGTAAAAGTGCTCATTTCAGGCACCGTCATTGCACTGTATGATCTTTTATGGCCTAGTCTGTTGCCAGAGGAATGGGGAACACTGTGTTCCTGATTGACTACAGGAAGGTTAAATTGACCGTAGTAAGCCGCAGGTCCAGTATACCTACCAGGGTAATACAGTGAAGACCTGTTGCTATTCACAGATGAATTTGGCGAAACATCTGGGGCCACTGGAGGTGGTGGAGGGGGAAAATAGTATTTTACTTGTTGAGACCCCAAGCTTGGAAGACTGTACATTTGTTGTGCAGTAGGCGGTACTGCAGTGGAGCGCACCGGCTGTTTTTGAGGCTGTGTTTGTTTGAACGTGGATGGTGCCATTTCAATCGGTTGTGAAAGGTTACGCGTGTGGTATAATGGGGGCATTTGTGACAGGGAAGAAGGTCCTGCAGCCATAGGCGCTAAGTGTTGTGAAGGTTGAGATGGCATCTGCGTGTGAGTCTGAGGAGGCGTTACCTGCGACCATCCTTGTAACTGCTCAGGAGAAGCCAGAGGCAGCACTCCTATTCGATTTAGATTAGCCCCTAATTGATTAGGCGAAGACTGGATTAGGGCAAGGACTATCTCCTGAGGCAGGTTCAGAGCACTTATTCTGGAAAGCACAAGTTCCAATTTGTTCAGATTTTCCAGTTTCAGCCGTTCAGTTTCACACTTCGTCTCGTCTTTTTTTAGTTCCACGAGTTGCACCAACAAGGCTCTGTCTATTGGCTTTTGGTTGTCCCTCACATTCAGACTCAAACTCCTCATAATCTCGCTGTACAGCTGGTCCTCAGCTTCCTGCTGAACTATGGATTCCTCATCCTCTGTCTCGTACTCATTGTTATCTGCTTTAGAAGACATAAGGCCGGCTCCGGGGTGTTACTTTTGCTGTGCGACCTTTAAAGATATTCTGCTCCGAACAGAAAAAGATCACACTACCGACACTATGGTATCGATACGACACCGACAGTAGTCCTCAACTAATTATGACTATATCTAGGCCCTGGATTCAGCGTTTTAGCCTAGATATCGTTTCGCGATCTTTGGCAAAGCTCGGGTCCACGTTCAGATATCGAGAACGTAATGACAGGACTTTCCACTTCCCGACTGGTTATTTGAATGACTTAGCACCTACAATTATGTTCAGTCACTAATTGTTTACCCTGTGCCTTAACTTTGCCAAACTAACGATAGTAGTCTGTATAACTAAACTGCAAACTGTATGTATCACTTACAAGTCTTAAAGAAACAACGGTTAAACTTAATTTTTTTAACGTTTAAGGAAATACTAGATCAAGAGATTTAAAACAATGCAAGGCTCAATTAATATCAGTAAGTTTAGAGACAACAAGTTCTGGAATAGTCTGCTATACTTGAGAGATACATGTTTCAGTTTTAAAAATAGTACAAATCCGCAGTTTACGGGAATACATAAACACTTACCAGTTACGAACTAAGTGTCTATATATAGTGTGTGATATGAGTTGCATTCTTGCGTCAGGATTGACTCCTGAGATTTTCATTCGTGCTTTGATCGCATTAGCTGGGAAGCAATTTTCGGAAAGAACTAAGTAGACATCAGGAGAAGAGCCACTGAAAGACAGGGGAAAAAAGCAGAGCTTAGATTTGACATTTAGAGTTCTCGGGGACTTCCATGTGATCGGTATTGTATTGCAATACTTGGCATGGACACCGCCGTACTGGTCCAATTAGAAGGAAGATCTAAATCACAAAACATCAGGGTAGAAAACAATTCCGGGATAAAAATTGGGGTGGTCAAACATTGTAAGGTCGTCTGGCCATAACGAGGCGTTCACCTGTAGAGAACGAAGTTCGCAGCACCCGAGACAACAGAGACGGTACAACCATCTTGGCCACCGTTGTAGGATCCGTTTTCGTAAACACACTCACCAATGACAGAGGAACCGTCAGCAGCCTCAATTCTGACATTAAAGTTAGCAGCCTGGCGGTTGTTTGGGTTGGGAATCAACGACAGGTAAGAGATACCGTTGGTGTATCCGGCACCAAAGTTCAATGGAGCCCAGTTACCGACAGAGGTACCTGGAGTACTCCAGATACAACCGTCTTCCATAGAAACACCAGCGTTGTTGACATAGTATTGAGCAGAAGTTGGGAGACCCTGCCATCTGTAGTAGCTGTCCTGGTCAACAACAGTCAATGGAAGCTTGTTACCACCGTTCACGATAGTAGGGATAACCATATTTTCAGTACCTGGGTAGTCAGTTCTGCAGATAGAGACAACGTCGTTCAATTCATTGACAACGTAGGCACTGTCAACACCCCAAGTACACAACTTGCTTTCAGCTTTGTTAGAACGGTATAATTTACCATTCTTACATAGCAAACCACCGATGGAGACACCGTTGGATGGCTGTTCATCAGGGTACTGAGTCTTGGACATACCAGGTTGGCAAGCGTAAGAACAGTACGAGCCTTCTCTACAGTTACCACCGGTAGACCCGTCAGAGTTTTCGATACCAGACCAGCCACCAAATCCTAGCCAGTCCAAGGAAACAACACCTTGACCGGATGGGAATTGATCACATGATAGAACACCGTCTTGGAAGTCTTCAGATGGCCCTTGGAACCACGATAAGTCTCCATAAACACCGTTGGAAGTGGAACCACTACCATAGGAAGACGAAGAAGAACTACTTGTAGCTTTTGATTCTTCGGAGGTTTGGGTTTGTTTTTCATCTTCCACGCTGGTTGGCTCCAGAGTGGTGGTCTGTTGAGCCTCTTCAGAAGTTTGGGCTTTCTCAGCTTCTGAGGTGACAGCGGCCTGAGCGTTTTGGGTAGCGCTAGCTGGTGCAATGGTTTCACCTTGGCCATTCACGGTAACGGTTTGGTAAACATATTCAACGGCTACTGCTCTCTTGTGCTTGTGGTGTGCGTGCACAGTGGTAGCACAGTCTTCCTCACGCTTGGCATGAGGTAGAGCAGACACAACAGTAGCGCTGATCAAAGACGCGGAAGCCAAAGCTTTAGAGAATCTCATTATTGAATCTCTGAAAAGGAATGTATTAAGGGTAAGTTCTGAGATTCAAAGGAAATCCTGTGAGTAAACAATCGAGGGAACGAATTCAGACTTGTTAGTAACAGTTCAAATTTTAAAGTTATCACTTGGTGACAGAAAAAGAACTAGGTGGTGTTCACGCAATTCGGACGTACACTTGATTCAGCTGGTTAAGTCTCTCAAAGAACGTAGGGTTGTGATATAAAGTGCGATTTCAGAATCTTGGTTCAAACCAATACGAACTCTACTGATTCTTCCACACCGCTCCGCTATCGTAGGCTAGCCTCTTTCGCCATAGTGTAAATGTCACGTCTTGACTATATATAAATCAAAACGAAGCACAAACGCTAAGCGAAGCCTACCTTTCAAAATGGATTCTCCAGTGCGCCAGGTTATCATACGCCTGAATATGGTAATACACGTTGCGCTAGGTGCTGCCCACCAACCAGCTACTTCGTGGCATCTTCTGCACGGCTCTCAAAAGGCGTATTTGCTACGAAAAATCGTCACAACTGTACCTGGAACGGACACAACCTTGAGGATTCCTGTCGTCGAGAGCTTAAAATGACGTTCAGTTGCCGAAAACGGCAGATGCCACGAAATCTGGATTTTGTCTGCTGCGAAAAACACGAAAAAAAGTTGTGGACACTTTCGTGAAAAATGACTTTACACCATTTCCACGTGACCTACTTTTTCACCCATTTTCCACGTGAAACAAGCGCTTCCGCGTTTCGTGTACACGTTATGGGTACCAACAGCACCTAATCCCAGTCTCTTTCTGCGAACACTCAAACCACGGGACACATACTGTTTAGTTGCAAGACACTTTAACTCGTAATAGTATCAAAAAGGAACGTATAGGGTAGGTATAACACACAAACGACGGTACCGATTTAGAGTATAGAAAGGAATGTAAAACAGTTGGAAGTATCAATCGGTCGTTAAAAGGAGCGTATAGGGTTCTTAGTCCGTTAAGTGTTTTTTTGAGTTTTCGTACTTGTATCTTTGACTACTGCCTACTACTGTAAAACGCCCGCCACATCTTTACTGCAGAACTGTTATCAGAATAAATAGAGATCCTATCTGCGTTCCTTATATATATATATATACAGAAAAACTACAAAACACTTGTCAAACATGCAGTACGGTGTGACTGGCAGCGCAATACGCCGCCTGTAAGACGATTATGTAACAAATCTCAAACAGAAAATTTCGTCGCCTAGAGACCGCGGGGGAGGTGGCCAAGGTTCCCGAAAAGGAAATCACGGGTCTATGGCGATATCACACTGATGGTGGTTGCTACAGTTGTCTCTAGGTGCAGCATGTCTGGTCGAGAAGCAGGATAGCGGTTACCCGGTCTCCGTTAGGTTCAAATGTGGAGCTTATTTTCGGATTGTTCTACCCAATTAAGTGCTTATAGTGTTTTTGTTTACTGCATGCGCTGGTTTCTTGTCGGAACCCAGCGTATTGTGCGGTACTCGACATTCTGTGCAGCGGTATAAGGTTTTGTTTACGGATCATGCATCAGTTTCAGGTAGGGTAACGATAATGGGGCGATCACGTGAGGAGGGCGGAATTAGTGATAAGGATATCCGGGTAACTAAGAGATAAGAAGCATAGACGGAATACGTTGGTGTCGTACATGAGGGTGTTATAGAATGTATCGTTCAATAGTGCGCGGCGTCGTGCAGTCAGTCTTCCTTTAGTGCTCGGCTTTCCTGCTGCACACGCTGGCGTTTTTGCAGCACCGTATAAGCGGGGTCCAATTTGAACTTCTTGCGTAACCCCCACTCGAGCCATGAGTAAGGAATGAACAGCATGAGCCACTTCAGGATCACCGCCATGGTGCCTCTGTAAATATCTACTGGGTCGATAGTCTTGTTTTCTATGTCGTTCACGGTCTCGCGCGCGTACTCGCTGGCTGGCATGGGCTGGTTTTTGTCGGCCATCTTCTTGCGGGCGTCGAAGGCATTCAATCCCTCCGGGAAGTTGAACATACTGGACTCTGGCAACGCTCTCTTGTCTGCAATGTTCGTTGCAACGCCACCAGTGACCATGTTAATCACACGTACTCCTAGGGGACTGAGTTCGAGATGTAATACGCGCGCGTACTGGTGGATAGCAGCTTTTGTAGCACTGTACACAGCACCGAAGGGAAAGGGACAGATACCGGCTAGGGACCCCGTGAAAACTATCGTACCCTTGGCATTGATGATCAAGGGAGCAAACTCCCGGCACGAGTTGATAGGACCGTAAACGTTCACACGGAACGCTGTGTCCAGAATTTCTTCAGTCACATCCACTGCAGGGAGTGTACAGCTTTGACCTGCATTGTTGTACAACAAATGCAGTTTCTGGTTTGGCAACTCTTGTTCTAGTTTTAATCTGAGCTGCAGTATCTCGTTCTGATTCGACACGTCCAGTTTCCTTGGAATGCATCTGTCGCCAAATTCGATTCTCAGCTCCTCCATGGGCTGAGTTCTTCTAGCACACGCATACACGTACCAACCTCTTCTTAACAATTCTTTTGTGACTTCCAAGCCGATACCTGACGACGCACCGGTTACCAGGGCATATTTGGTTTCGCTCATTGTGAATATCTTCCCTTCAAATCTGATCTTGAGTACTGTTCTTCCAAGTATCCAAGCAGATTAACTTTGAACCTGATTTAGGGTTATCAAACTAAGGTATACCGCAGCACTCTGATGTCGTCGATAACTAGGTCTCAAGGGGTAACGTTATAAGCAGTCCTGAACTGCTTTCACTATCCGTTTCTTCTTTTATGCCATAATCTAGATTTCAAAATTTTGATGCTATCTGTGCAGCCTCTATCGGGTTTTGTTCCTGTTTCCTTTAACGACAGCAATATCGGCAGGTCTTGTAACAGAGGTAATGGTACGATTTGACAGACATTCCCTGGCGGATTCGAAGATGATGGATGAATGGTACAGTTAAACCTGATATAAGTTTAGTTGTAACGTGAATAAAATACGTGATGGGATTCTAAGTTCTAATTACTATAGATAGATAGGCCCTGAAAATGGGATTTGATAACATTTCATCGAATTCGTGGACACTCCGTCAAGAGAAAAAAAAATAAGCGTTCATTTAGTATTTCGTTTCAAATAGAAACTAGATTTCTTAAAAGCCTTTGCAAAAGGATAGTATTGTATTTAGTAGACCATCTTGTTTCATGAAAGACGTAAAAAAGAGAAGAAGGGGGGGGGGTTTAAAGCTGAAAGAAACATAGTGATATGAATATGAGTATTATTGGCGCGCTTAATGTGCAGAGCTGAATCGAGGTTCAATACACGAGATAGACTATCCCGTTTATTGACCGAAAACATCCTTCAAGAAAGCTTCCTCTTCGATAGTGTGCAATGCCTTGGAACCAGCAGCGACAGAACCGTTAGGGTTTCTACCAGCATATCTGACAATGGTATCCTTGTAGTTGTCGGTTTCCTTCAAGGTTGTTTGCAGTCTTGGCTGAGCGTAGGCCCATCCACCCATGTTCAATGGTTCTTCTTGACACCAGACAATATCTTCTAGATGTGGGTATGAGTTCAAAGCGTCACGCAATTGAGCATATGGGAATGGATGTAGCTGTTCCAACTTGATGAAAGCAGTGTGCTTGTCCTGGATAGCTTCACGCTTCTTGTGCAAAGCAGTGTAGACTTGACCGGATAGCAGAACAACTCTCTTAATCTCTTCCTTTGGAGCAATGCTCTTACCCAATTCAACGTCTTCAATGATCCATTGGAAGCCACCTTCAGTGAATTCGTTCAAGTTGGATCTGGCCAATGGATGACGCAACAATTGCTTGGAGAAGAACAAAGCCAATGGCTTACGGAATTGTCTGTGTTGTTGTCTTCTCAAGATGTGGAACAAGTTAGCTGGGGTAGTTGGATAAACAATTTGGAAGTTACAGTCCTGGTGTTGTCTTTGTAGCTTCTCTTCGCTTGGGAAGTACCTTGGATCCTCGTTAGCCAATTGCAAGAATCTTTCCAATCTACCGGAAGAGTGTTCTGGACCTTGACCATCGTAACCATGAGGTAGAGACAAAACCAAACCAGATCTTTGCTTCCATTTCACTTCAGCACCGGCAATGAATTGATCAATGATAACTTGAGCTGTGTTAGCAAAGTCACCAAATTGAGCTTCCCAAACGACAAAGTAGTCTGGGTTAGTCAAGGAGTAACCGTATTCGAAACCCATACATCCGTATTCAGACAAAGAAGAGTTACAAATGGTGAACTCAGCTTGCTTGTCTGATAGATGGGATAGTGGAGTGTAGGTGTTTTCGGAGTTTTGGTCGTGCAAGACGGCGTGTCTTTGAGAGAAAGTACCTCTTTCCACATCTTCACCAGATACTCTGACGTGAGTACCTTCCAAAAGCATGGAACCAAAAGCCAAGGCTTCACCAGTAGACCAGTCGATACCTTCACCAGATTCGACAGCCTTACCTCTGTTACTTAAGATTCTCTTCAAGTTTCTGTGAACTTCAAAGTCCTTTGGCCAAGATGATATAACCTTACCAATGTTCTTCAAGACGTCGCTTTCGACAGTGGTTGGTTCATGGGTCAAGATCTCAGTGGCAAGGGCTTTTGGAGACTTGAATCCTTCCCAAGCAGCGGTCAACCATTCTCTAGAGGTTGGCTTGTAATCTTTACCCTTCTCGTAAGCTTCTTCGAATAGGTTCCACACCCACTTCTTGTGTTCATCAATATCTTGTTTCGTGAAGGATCCTTCAGCGATCAACTTCTCAGTGTAAACGTCAATGACAGACTTTTGCTTAGAAATCTTCTTGTACATCAAAGGCTGGGTGAAAGAAGGCTGGTCAGTTTCATTATGACCATGCTTTCTCCAGCCAACAACATCGATGATTACATCAGTGTGGAAGGTAGCTCTCCATTCAGCAGCCAAGTTGAAGATGAAAGTCACAGCTTCAACGTCGTTAGCGTTCACATGGAAAATTGGTGCATCGATAGTCTTACCCAAGTCTGAAGGATATAGAGTAGATCTAGCGAATCTTGGATCAGTGGTGAAACCAATTTGGTTATTCGTGATCACGTGGATAGTACCACCAGTGGAGTAAGCTGGCAAGTGTAGGAAACCCATAGTTTCGTACACGACACCTTGAGCGGCGAACGCAGCATCACCATGGAGCAAAACACTCATAGCCTTGTCATACTTACCAATGTCATTCTTGGAGAATTGAATGGCCCTGGTTCTACCCAAGACAACAGGGTCAGCGGCTTCCAAATGAGATGGGTTAGCAACCAAAGAAAGATTAACGTACTTACCAGATGTGGTTGGTCTCTGATAGTTCATACCCAAATGGTACTTCACATCACCAGAGCCTTCGTATTCTTCTGGGGCACTAGATCCCTTGAACTCGGCGAAGATAGATTCGTTTGGTTTACGAACAACGTTGGACAAAACGTTTAGTCTACCACGATGAGCCATACCCAAAACAACATCTTCAACACCCAACTCAACAGAACGGTCAATCAAAGTCTTAATACCTGGAACAACACCTTCCAAACCTTCCAAACCAAATCTCTTGTCATTAGGGAACTTGGTGGACAAGAAGGATTCGAACGAAGTGGCCCAAGTCAGTCTGTCCAAGATTTGTCTCTTTTGATCTACCGAGTAATTGTATGGCTTGGCGATTTCGATTCTTTCTCTTAGCCATTCACATTTTTCTCTGGAAGGAATGTGAATGTATTCGATACCATAACTGGAACAGTACAATTTCTCCAAGGCAGCAATGATTTCTCTTAGCTTCATGGTTTTTCTACCATCGCGGGAGAAACGAGGTAGGATACCAGGACCCAAAGTAATGTCTCTATCTAGATCCTTTTCGGTGAAGCCATAGTGCTCTAGGGTAAGTTCACGAGGCAATGGTTTGCTCTTGTCATCACCAAAAGAGATTTGGAGTGGGTCAATGTGTGCCTTTTGATGTCCTCTTACTTGGTACGCACGACACAAAAGCTGTACCTTAAGATGTGCAGTCACGTCTTCGTCAACCCCGTTCAAAGCGCCGCTGATTGGCATCTCCGTAACCAAACCAGCACCAGTTGGAACTGGAATCAGAGTAGGAGGAGCGCTGAATGCAGCAGAAGCTGGGATGTTGAGGTTGCCCATGTTCTTGAAGTACGCATCCCAGGACACGTGCACAGAGCTGGGGTCCTTTTGCCACGCTTCGTACATCTCGTCGATGTAAGAAGCGTTTGTGGTGGACAGAAAGTTGTCGTTGGACGAAGAAGACCCGCTAGCAAATCCACGACTCAGTCTGGAAGCTGACAAGCCCGTGACCGCTGGGGAAAGACCGGTCACGTGACTGAACTTCGACGCGCGCAGCAAGCGCTGCGACGACCGAAGAGTTCTCAACATATTTGTGCAACGACGGATATCAATGTGTAAAGTCTGGACTATACGTTTTCAAACGGTATGCGGCACAGTCCTTGTAACCACTAGCGGTTAATAAATATTGGGCAGGGGGCCTGTACAGCGCTGTTGGCCGAATGAAAACAGAAGAATAAAAGGAATATGCCGTGCTAACAAGCAATGAGATCCTTATTCTATCCCAAACTCGAAGAAAGCCTCGAAACTAAAAACTTAAAACCTGAAACACCACTAACATTATCGTTGATTCGGATCCGTTTAAATTTCTCTTTTAAAGCTTCTGTTTATATACTTTATCGCTCAGAAAAATTGCACAAAAAATAATACCGACGTTGGCTATGAGGGAAAACACAAACAATTCTATACACTACCAGTGACAACAGGGGCATTACACACCCGACAGGATACAACGGCTTGGGGCAGAACAGAGCCGCTCAACGCCTACCGTGAGCTCTCAATGCCTCTTGTCTGTAGTTTTAGCTTTTGAACTAATGGCGGCACGCAAAAAAGAGGATTTATTCCTGAATCTCTATGTGAATACTGTATATTACTTCTTGACAATAGCCGGTTGCAGCACACGGCATGACAGAGACTCAACAACAAGACGTCCCAGATTGTGTGCGAAAACCAGGTTTTAATCGGCACTTTCAATGTCTGTATATCCGACTCCGCGTTTAAATTTTTTAGCAAGCTAAAGGCTTGGTATACAAGGCAAGACAGGCCTTGTGCCAAGCTGGCGGTAAGCAGGTTGCATTGACCCGTGTTTACACCTCAATCAGGCTTTCAGTTCCAAGTGTTGGCAAGCTAGATCTCTCGTGGACTCTTGAGCAAGCCTTGGCTTTAACTATAGTATGCGTTTAGCCGGCACGCCGGGAGAGCGTGTAGGGTCCGATTAATCCGTCATCGGACTCGAAAACCGGGAAAAACAGCCAAGATGGCCCAGTAGAGAAACACGGAATGTCGAGGCCACGTAAGCAGTGTAGTAACTTTGTACGAACAAGGATGACATAAGCACAGAACTGCAAATGTTTTTTCTACGGATATTTGGGGGATCCCGACGGATAGCCCCGGGACTAAACGTGAAGGACGAATTGTCAGGGTAACACTTGGCAAAAGCTAGTGGTTTGACAGCTTTTGTTAACAATGGACCAGTCTGAGCGGTGAGAGATGAGACTACTAACAAGAAGCAACGATCACGGAGCTACGGAAAGCTGTCAGAGACAGCAGGATAAGAAAGGCATCAAGAAGTAATCGAAAACAATGTTGAGGAAACGTAGAGTGGCTCTATATTGGTTCGAGCTCTAGTAACGTTTCCTCAGGCAGCTGAAGGTCTAACTTCAACTGCCGCAAAGGACGTAGCGGGATACATACGCGGGACATAGATCTATAGACTATCAGGACCGAAGGCGAGTATCCGGCACTAGTCCGGATATCAATAATGTACAGAATGCGAAGTGAATGGGGGCAGTTTTGATGAAAACTACTCTTCTTCATCGATCAAACCCTTTTCAGACACGTAGATACCGTCCAAAAACTTACGGATATCCTTGTTTCTGACACGGCAAATCTGCTGGATGTCAGCAGCGTTCTGAGAGACGTTCTCGACAGAGTTACCGGACAACACGATTTCATCCTTGACGTTAGTGGAGAAGTCGACAGAGACACCTTCTCTGACTGGAACTTCTCTCACCTTCTTGTCACCCAAGAAGTTTCTGATTTCGATGAACTTAGCACCGTCCTTTTCAATGACATTGACATTGATAGGGAAATGCGCATAAACGTATCTCAACTTGTACTTGTAACCCTTGGTGACACCAGTGACCAAGTTAGCAATCAAAGACTTAACAGTTCTCAAAGCAGCGACGTGCTTTCTGTCACCATTGTGGACAGTGATCTTGATCTGTCTGTCAGAGAGCTTGGTGAAAGTGACGTCAATGTGCTTCAAGTTCTTGGTCAAGGAACCTCTTGGACCAGTAACCTTGACGGATCTGGACTTGATTTGGACTGTAACACCCTCTGGGATTTCCAAAATTTGATCGGTCTGAATGTACTTCATTGTTTATATCGGTGAGTGTGCTATCGTCCTATGGTTCTTGGATCTTAGATGCAACAGTATATTCGAACTCACACATCCGACGTATACATTGAATGACGAAGCTGAAAAGTAACTGTGTTCCATATTTTTCAATATTGATTAATTGTAAAAACGGTTGTATTGTTGCAAATATTTGAAAATTCCATAAAAGGGAATTACTATTTTCAAAAATAGCATGAAAATGTAGAATGTATGGGTGTACAAGGACAAAGTAACTTGATTGACAGTCATTGTTCCGTCCCCCTAGCTTAAGTATAATGATATTGATACATTTTACTGATGTTATTAACATTGCATACAAGAAGAGCTTTTCGTCCAAGCGGTCCATATGTTCAGTTTAATGATGTGTTGCAAACCATTCAGTAGCAAACTCTTGAAGAGCGACCGCATCATTGTATACCCAAGAGCCTTCTTCGTTGTAGAATTTCGCATTGTTGAACATAGTGTCCAAGTCTTTTTTGACCTGCTCAAGAGATCTATAAGATCGTTTAACGATCTTCTTATTGATAGTATCCAAAGCTACCGGTTTTCCGATCAAATTATAATAATCTGGGTAGTCCTTTTTAGGAGGAAGTTTCTCAAAGATGGAAGATCTAGCATGACCATCAGCCGGGTCTGTCAGATTCCGTAGTGCAGACAACAGAGCTTCAATCTTGGATTTCAGAGATGGTTCCTTGACCTTCACCGGAGCAGGCTCTTTTCCCTCCTTCTTCAAATTGATTTTGATTTTCAATTTCTTCTTCATGGGCTCTAAGCTGTGATCTTCTTGTATACCGTTTACTTCTGTGTCTTCTTCAGGCGTCGTAACAGGGGTGGCAACTGTTGCTCTCTTGGGCCTAGATTTGCCGTTTTCTCCTAAAGAAGAAGAGTTCTCCCCAGTGGTTTCCACTGCTGAAACATCTGGAATGGAGTCTTCAGCAGGTTCTGCACTATTTTCCAAACTTTCAAGACCGAGCATCTTCCTTTGACGTCTCTCACGAGCAGCTCTTTGACGCTCAATTGTCTCATTCAAGTCTTCGTCATTATCGACTGCTTGTAACCATTGTTCTTCTGTCAAACCATCATCGTAGAAAACTCGTTTACGTTCTCTGATTCTCCCAACAGCGACTGGTTCGGTCTGAAGATGTTCCGTGATATCCTCTGTAAACACAGACGGTAGCTCTTGCTTGGTCATTAGTCTGGGTAAAGGCATCTTCAAACCTTGCTCTGCTGCTTCCCTCATCTCTGCTGTCTTTCTTTCCTGATCCATTTTGTCGAAAAGAATCTTTTCATCTTCGTTACGTGCTAGAATCTCATTGAGTTCCTCATCATCTAATTCACCAGAATATTCCGAGTCTTTGCTGGTATCCCCTTCTAATAATCTACGCAAAAACTCTTCTTGTTCCTCAGCAGTGGATTTGTTATCAAACTTACCAGCCTGAATGACCTTACCATCTATATCAAGCTTTTGCATCGCTCTTTCAAGAATGACCTCCTCCACAGTGTCGGTTGTAATTAACCTCAGAATACGGACTTCATTCTTTTGTCCAATTCTATGTGCTCTATCTTGAGCTTGTAGATCCTGGTGAGGATTCCAATCTGTATCAAAGATGATAACAGTATCAGCAGTCTGTAAATTTAAACCCAACCCACCTGCTCTAGTAGAGAGTAAAAAGCAGAAGTAATCTGAATCTGGCGCATTGAATTCTTTCAACATTCCATTTCTATCTTCTGCCTTGGTACCACCATCCAAACGCATGTATTTGAGATCCCGCATTCTTAAGAAATCCTCCATGATGTCCATAACTTGTGTCATTTGGAAGAAAATCAAAACTCTATGGCCAGTGGCCTTAAATTTGTAGAGAACACGATCCAATAGTTCAAACTTTCCACTTACTCGATAGAGAATGTTCCCATTTCCTCTTGTAGGATTTACAATATTTTCAACTTCATCGAAGACAAAGGGATGGTTACAAATTTTTCTTAATTGCATGACCTTATTGTTTAGGCCTTTAATACCACCTTTGGTTGCACCTTCAGAGCCAGCGCCAATGAAAAATGCATTGTGTTTTAACATTTGTTCATACAATATTTGTTGTAAACTAGAAAGCTTACATTTAACCACTTTTTCGACCTTATCCGGAAGGTCCTTCTCAACTTCCTTCTTCAAACGACGCAACAAAAATGGTCTTAACACCTTGTGCAATCTTCGAATAACCAAAAGAGTTTCTTCTTCTGTCATCTCGAGTTTCTCTTGAGTTCCTGTATTAGCAAATGGTGTGTTGAACCACTCATCGAAGGTCTTAGAAGAGTTGAAAATTTTTGGTAACACGAAGTTTAACAACGCCCATAATTCAGGCAAGTTGTTTTGAAGTGGGGTACCGGTCAAGATCAGTCTGTTTTTTGATCTATAGTAATGCGTAAGTGTGTATGATAATTTGGACTGTGCATTTTTCATACGATGACCTTCGTCAATGATCATATGTGCCCAATCATGCTTGGCCAACAGTGGACGGTCTTTGATAATATATTCGTAAGTAGTCAATACCACATCAAAATTTCCCATTTTTATATCATGTTGCATTGCTTTACGTTGGTTAGGATTACCTTTGTAAACAATCGTTCTTAAGGAAGGAGCCCATTTTTCAAACTCGATTGTCCAATTTGTAATCGTTGATAGTGGAACAATGACCAAGAAGGGCTGTCTCTCGTTTTTGACCTCATACAGATAACTGATCAGAGAGATGGATTGAATAGTTTTACCCAAACCCATCTCATCAGCAAGGATACCGTTTAAATGATTATTGTACAGAGACACCATCCATTCCAAACCCTTCAACTGGTACTCCTTTAACGTACCACCTACTAATATGCTTGGTTGCTTATCCACTTTTTCTTTTACTCTATGCGATACTTCGTAATAGTCGATCTTTTCTCTTTCTTCGTCAGTTATTGGAGGTATTTCTTCACCCTTCTTGATACGCACTTCATTCTGTTGAACTCTAACAGCCTGTGCAAGCGAGTCTAAGAAAGAGTTGGTCTGTTTGAGCAAATGTGTAATTCTAGTGTCTTTGGTTTGATCCAGCAATTTCAGATACGCTTCCTCATCGTTGGATTTCAAGGCTGCCAAACGCTGTTTGGCTGTTCTTTCCATACGTCTTTGCTCATCTTTTTCCAAATGAGTGTGAAGATTACTGATCGATTTTCCCATTTGGTAACAACGGTCACGATGCGTCGTTTCGTTTTCGATTCTATCATTGATGTTGTCGACAATATTGTTCATAGTCTGCAACCGCAGGTTTCGTTCCCTCCTACGGCGCTCGACAAGATCTTGTCTCTCTAGCTCTTCGGCCAACCTGGCCGTCTGGGGTACAATTGTCTTTGGTCTAACGTTAATAGATCTTTGTGCAGCAAGAGTGTAGGAAGAATCTCTGAGAGAGGGAATTATGTTATGCGACTTTGAAGCAACGGTCTCAATAAGCTTCTTCCTCAAGGACTTCTGTTTGGTCAGCATTTTGAGCGACTTTAGCTCAACGATAGCTCTCAACTTTAAATCGTCGACGCTCGTTGGAATGTCATCTTTTGTGATGAAATCAAGGGTATCGTCCAAAGCGTAAGTTCCTAGATTAGCCGGCAGGTTTTCCAGTTCGTTAATCCTCTTGGCAATCAGAGCCGATATTGTCTGTTCGATCTCCCAGTCCCCAAGCGAAGGTTTCCTATCAGAACCGTAACCGAAAGCTGTTAGCGCCTCAGGAAGACCTAGTCTTTTGCAAGTCTCTTCGAAGTCTACTTCCAACTTGACTTTTTTCAGCTCATCAGAGTCCGACGAATCTTCTGATTTCAGCGAGTGCGCATCGTCATCACTTCCAGTCAACAATCCGTCAGGAATATTGATGTCTTTGCTCAGCAGTTGAAGACTGACCAGCTGCTCTTGCAAAAGCTGCTCGTCCCACTGCGCGTCTACGGCCGCTTTGCTTCTCAGACGCTGGATTTGCGTGTTGTATTCATCCTGCTGCGCAGAGATCTCCGTCAAAACCTGCTCAATCGCCTCAACCTCAACCTTATTGTGGTCTCTGTACTGGCTGATGTACCTGTACCGGTACAACAGGCTCTCCAGCTGCTCTTTTGTCTCTGGCAGCGGAAGCTTGACTCGCTCAACCTTGTTCATTTCTTTCAGCACAGATTCCACCTGTGCTTTGTCGCCCGAATGGCCCAACACACCGTTCACTGAATCGCTTCTGTCATCAGCGGTCAAGTTCAGCGTCTCAACACTGTTCTCTGCCTGGCTACGGCGCTGATCCATCGTCACGTTTTTGCCAAAGGGGTAGCCTATGTGAAATACTGAAAAAAACCACTCTTGTGTATTGCCGCAACACCTCTGACCAATCTACAAAAACACACTAGAGCCTCGCACCCTCGTTTTTTGTACTATACGTCTGTCTTTTTAGCCGCTGAAACTGTCCTACAAAATCTCAATCTGCTTCTGTTGTTTTCTCGTGTTTAAAGTAGTAAGTATTCAATTTCGTTTTGTTCCTTCCTTTCTTTGATATCGTTGTTTTCGTATCAGCGCCAGTGGGAGGGTTATAGACAGGGTAACGGAAAAGCAGAGGTCACGTGTGATAAATTCTCTGTAACATGTAGAAGATGACAAGATGAGATGAGATGAGATGACATGAGATGGGTTGAGAGCTGAAGCGCTTCCTTGCATCATCAAAACACGGTTGGTATATAAGCAGAGGAGTTAGAAGCCCGACAAGAAGATACAACAAAATGAGCTATACCCCATCGCTGGTAAGTACGCATGCAACGAGTGTGGTGAACGCTGTGCTACAGAATGTGCTGCCAGGCTCATCGCAGGTGAGCGCAGAGAACAAACGACACAAGCGGAACCAGGGCTCCAAAGCCCAACTGATAGACCGGAACCTGAAGAAGCGCGTGCAGGTACAGGAAAGAGACGTGTACGGGATCAAGAAGAAAGAGAAGAAACTGTTGAGAAGGAAGATCTTGAGCAAAAGAAAGGAAGAAGAGGCTGTTGAACAGAAAGCGAAACTTGCCGTGCTGAGGAAACACCAGCAGACGGGAACTTTGACGGATCACGAAAAGTCGTACTTGGAGAAGGTTTTAAAGCGGAATGTGAAAAATTTGAAGAGCTGGGACACCCAGGGCGAAGATGAGCTGCAGGAGCTGCAGAAACAGATTCTGAGTCAGACGCAGACTTCGAAAAAAGCGACCAAAACCAAGTCGAGAAGACAAAAGAAAAAACAGTTCAAAGAGAACCTGCCGGAATCTGTACACGATCATCGGTACCAGGCACTTACTCCTGGTTTGGCGCCTGTCGGAGCCAGCGACGAGGAAGAATCCGAAGAAGAAGATGGTTATTGAAACAGTACACATTCTTGTGTGATCAATATACAACATGTATATATCCATTACATTCATTCGTCCTGCACGTTATCATTCAAAGGGCACTTGACCAAGTTCCAAAAAGGCCTGTTTAGTGTCTACGCACTGTTTACGGACCTTCCGTTTTTTGTCCGCTAAACCAACGTTGAGTTTTGTAACGATTTCATCTCTGACAGGAAGCAGATAGTTTAGAGGAACATTGGTGGTGAGCTGTTGCAAAATTTCAAGTGCAAGGAACCTGACATTAGCAGTATTGTACTTTGACGCCTGAAGCAGATTCAACAATAATGGAATCAATGAGTGAACATGCTCTGTTATCAATTGCGGAAGTTCTTCCAGCGTGTTTTGTATTGTTTGTAATGAAGAAACTCTAACTTCCACGTTTTCCAGTTCAAGCGCTTGCAACAATAGAGGCAACAGATCAGAAATGTATACGCTAGTGATAATTGAGGGAGTATTCTTGAGAACCAGAGAAAGAGCAGTCAAATAGTTCGATTTAATTGTCATATCATTTGACGTTTTGAAGGCATCGACTAGCTTTGTTGCAATTTCGTTGAAGAATTTCTGTTTATAAAGTAACCGGACATTGTTACTTGAAGTCCTATTCTTATACCGTTTGAAAATTGGAAGATCAAGAACAAGTACTTCGAAAAGAGATGCGACCTTATTACCCATTGATTGATCTCTCAAAAGGTACAGTAGGAGATCGTTCAGTTTTGTGGCCAACGGAGAATTACGCATGACTAAACCCTTGTTAACCCAACACATGACTTCCAGATGTATAATCGAGTCTGTTTTCAGATCGATTGAGTTTTCGATCATGCTATCCGAAAGCCATTTGTTTGTTAACAATGTCAATAATTCAAGATAATGGACAGTCTCGAAAGCAGAACACTCTCTATCAGAGTTAAGCAGTAAGTGCAAGGCTTTAGAAAATATCTGGTTGGCCTGAGGAAAAGATGTGTTCTTGCTCACCGCAGCCAGAATCCGATTATAAATGACAATCGATCTATTCTTGTGTTCAAGTATTCCCAAATTGTCTACCAAACGCTTAGTGTAACTTTCCAATGAAGCCTGGTGATTTTTACTATCTGATTGTAGGTTCAAATAGAAGAGAACCCCAGCTGAAATTGTCAGAGAGTGATCATCATTGAAGATCGTTTCCGAATTAAGGATGTCAGCTAGGAAACTTGCCTCTACTGTCTGTTTGATATGCTCTATAGTTTTGACATCTAATTCATCAACATTGTTTTCAAGAAGAGAGTAGAGGCAAGAAAGTAGTAGGAAACAGTAGTTATTAGCTTCAGAGAGCACAGCTACCTTACTCAACTTACTAGAAATACTGAGAATGCTTTCTTTCACCAAATGATGCCTCGAGGTAGTGAAGTCTAGTATGATCTTCAGTATTCTCTGGACTGATATTGAATCAGAGTTGCCTAATTGTATAATTGTACTCCCTGAATCGTCAGGTAACTGGTTGAGCATATATTTTAAGCAAACATCATACACTATATGCTCATCAAAGATGCTTATCAGTTTCAGTCCCTCCAAACATGTGAAGTAAATGTTTTTGTTGTCATCCGACAGAATTGTCTCTGTAAAGACTTGCACCACCATTGCAACTTCCTCTGGGTCTAGGTATCCTGAGAGTTTAACAAGCGTAGTGAATTGAACAATTGCCAGAGTTCTTAGACTGACTTCAGACTTAGAAGTTCCGCTAAGCGCTTTACTGAGTACCATGAGAATAGTATCTTTATAGTTATGCAGTTCGTTCTTAGCAATGAACTTGTTAACCTCCTTCCCGGTTTCACCGAAGAGAGAGAGATATGCAGCAAAGAAGGGTGCTAGATTTAAAAGAAGTAGTTTCTGCGTGGACACGTCCAAATCGGTTTCTTTGAATAAAATTGGTAAAACTTTTGCCATAACGATGTTGAAAGTCTGAAGATTGACCTTTGAAATCGCAGCTAGAAGATCACAGCACTGTTTGAGGTCTTTGTGTTGCTCGAAATTTGGCACAAATTCATCAAAAATGTGATAAAAGAACTTTAGAAAAGCGTGTTCATCCAAGCTTATAAGCTTTGAGGACAGTGAGGTAAGAATGGATAATGAATCCGCATAATTGTTGAAGGAATCATCCGTTCTTACAGTCTGAGCTTCGGCCATCGCAGTATCTAAAATGGATGGTTCAGGATCCATGCCATTGATAATTTCAAACTTTATCGCATCCCACACTGGTAGCCAAAATTTCAGCGATGATGTGGCCTTAAAAGAATCTATACATGCCTTTAACGTCATAATGGTGTCATTTTTGACGCTTGGAGAAGATGCTGTCAACTTATCCAGTAGATTTCCGAAAGCATCATCCTCGAATTTATCTGTAGCGCTAATAGCACTTCTCAATGCAATTTTGAGGTCATGATTTGTAATTTTGTAGGGATCATTGCTAGGAGGTTTGAACATGATTGGAAAGTAGCAAAATAGAATATCAAACAGCTCTTCTTTGAAATTATCAATATTCTCGAGACCTGTACTGATTTCAGAGTTCAGACGAAAAGACAGCAACAGATTTTTTGGATCCTTTTCCCCTGTGGCAATAAGAATAAAGACCTCAATGTAGGTGTCATTGAGCGAATCCTTTTCACGCATGAGATTTTTGAACTTGATCAACGCGTTATCCATTATTTTGAACGCAAAATATCTTGTCCCGGCTAAATAGTTTGCTGGCTGATAATCACTCTTTAGCAGGTGCAAAAGTTTCTCCAGGTGGCTGGTATAAAAGCAGTCCATTCTGATCAATGAATTAAAACCTTGCAGAGTCTCTTTCATGCACCCGGAGTCCTCCATTTTACTCTGGTAGAAGTCGAATATCACGGAAACGTCATTCTTCTTCAACACAGACGGCGAGATGCGTTCTAATATTGTCGAAAGACAACTCAATGCACTTTGTCTGGTAGTGTCGTCATCCGAAGTCAAATATTCTCGCAGAAGAATAACCACTCGCAGAAGTTCAACCTTCCTCTGGCTCACCGCATCGGAGATCTGTCTGGCAATCTTGTCTGCCACTGATGTACTAACTTTGGCATTAGCTATGAAGCTTACAATATCAGACTTCAAATTTTCCTCAGTATATCTATCTGACATGACTAGCTGGCATATGGATTCACTTGATGATTCCGTAATATCACAATCATGTACCTGTTCCCAAGCATCATTCATCACTTACTCCTGTGTCTCTATTATGTAGTCAGTTACAGTGAGAGGTGCATATAAGAACCATATACGGTTACCCGACTTTACTTCCGTATCATGTGACCAGATCAGATCAAGAAGCGGATACTTCTACGCTAAGGTTGCTTCGTTAACTGATAAACTATAAACACCCCACTTCAACGTTCTTCTTTCTATCCTTGAGGACACTGCTAGACATTTTGACACCATAATTTGTTGGCTCAAGTCAAAGGAGTCTCAGAATATCGAAGATTCTTAGCTTTTCGACTTGCTAACTGATAACAAACTAGGATCAATCATTTTGGTACGTTTAAAAGGCCCTGCAGTTAGAGACAGACAGCAGCAAAAAGAGCTTCGAGAAACCATCTACCAATACTATGAATTCCGGATTCATGTTCCCTCCAGTAGGGAAAGAAAATTCAGGCCTTGGCATATCGCAGCACGACACCAACGTCAATGATTTTCGTTTCCCCCGTGCTATTGCGATGAGCGATGATATACAACAGCAGCCTGCAGAACCGCAGAAATCAACCGTACCCACCGAGAATACTCCTCCGTTTTTGCGACAAACGCTTAATGTGATAGATATTCCCAATGCTCAACTGAACACTTTAACAACGGAGGCACTAACAGATCATGTTAAACAGATGCAACAGACTGATAAAGATCAAAAAACGGTGCTAAATGAAGTAAATCCCAGTGATACACCACGGTTGAATGACAGCATGTTGAAGAATGATATATCAACTCAGGCTGACCCTGCTTCGGCAAATAGCGTCTCTACTTTTCCAGATGCATACGCAGCAGGGCTTAGACAGAAAGCAGCTACGGACTGGAAGAGTCCTTCGGAATATGCTCTACACATTCTTTTCACAAAATTCGTTAGGTTTGCAGAAATCAAGCTCAATATATGTTTACAATATCCCAGGGACACAGAGCCTCCTATCATTGATATTCTCGGGGAAGGTAAGGACGCGGAGTTCGACAAAATTATAGAATCATTGGGCTTCATATCCAAAAAGAATGCAAAACCAGTTATAGATGCCATGATGTTTTGGAGGAAAACGAAATCCGAAGTGGCTTTGTTAGCGGCAGAAAACCTAGACAAACTATTTCAGGAGTACGAACAACTTCTCAAAGAGAATGAGCGATCGTTAACAAAAAGTAGGACGCACTCCAAATCATTAAGCTCCAATAGCAGCAGATTTACGCACAAAAGAAATAGTTCCTCGAAGTCTTCGAACAGCAGCCATTCTCACTTAGATCCCAAGTTGGCGTCGCTTGAGAATCAGGTCGAGCGAGCTAAAGAAATGGCTTTTCAGGCTGACAGAAAGTCTCTTATCACGATTTACATTCTATGTCGGGTATTGGTAGAGATCGTCAAACAAAGTCCGATGGATTTCGATGACGAGTTGAGCACGAAATTAGAGACTATTGTATTTACCCAATTGAAAACAACTGATCCATCTTCTCTTTCTTCTACACTCATAAAGTCCGCAAACTGGAACTCATTCGCCGAGTTACTGGGCTGGATGAGTGAGAAAAAATTTGTATCAGTTAGTGATAGATTTATTGCTGACCTTGAGAAGATACCTGCGAAGATTCCGCAGGATCAAGAACCGTCAGTTCATCTTCTCATTCTGGGAATGAGATATTTGAAGCTCAAAAATTATCCCCTCGAAATGCTCGAAGAAAGTGCGGGGTTCATTAAGTCCATATCCAAGTTCTTTCACCAGTCCCAGAACACATCTATTAGGTTAGCATATGCAGAAGTTCTAAATCAACTTCTTTTACCGCTGGCTGGTAAAATGACTGCGGAAGTCAATCATCCAGTTTGGAAAGAAGCTATGACTTCGATTCTTACAACCTGTAAAAAAATGCAGAATGACAGCAAATGCTGGACACTTGCTTTCAAACTTACTGTAGCGGTGTTATGTGTTTCAGATAACGATCTCTTTTCCTCCCACTGGCTCTCACTAATTGAAAAGAACATCACCAAAATAAAATCCAAGTCACTAGAAGATCGAATTGCGTTCTCCATGAGTTTATCTCGTTTAATATGGGTTTACTTGTTTCGATGTACAGAAACACTGAATAATACCGATAAAACATTGACCAAACTTTTCTCACTATTTTTGAGCTCAAAGAAGAAGGAGAACTGGATCACAACTGACATGAGCATCATAAATCCTTTATGTGACGTTTTTGTCACAGTTGGATATGTTCACACAACATTCGTTTTCGAAAACGTTCTTCTTCATCTGATCAGATCTTCCTTCAACGGTGTGAACTTGGAAAATATTGCCCACGAGAAGCTCATATTGGTGATAAACACATACAGAGGGCTATTAATGACTAAAGATCGCCCTGAGTTTCCAGATACCGAACGCAGATTTTATGAAATCGATCTTAACAAGATCTCTATTCATCCTGGAGATAACAATTGGGCAAATCACGAGGAGCTCGTGAAATATCTTTACAAACTTTTCATGCTTTTGGATTCCAACATTGGATCTCAGGTCTGGTCTCCTGAAAACGAACACCGTCGTCAGCCATCTACTCCCTTTTCCAGCATTACTAGTTTCGGTTTTGGAATCAATAACGAGAATAATGCTAATTACACCAGAAGTCTCAATATGGCTTTATTTGCCACTCTCATTGAAGTTCTTCCTTGTTGTCTTTCAGTCTCGCAGAGTATCCCGTTCAAATCAACAATTGAAATTCTTTCTAGAAATGCTGTTCATGCTGATCGATTGATAGCTACTAGTGCTCAAAACGCCCTGAAGGCTATAGCATCTAAGAAGAACCCCTACACTCTGATTACCTGGTTCGCCAAGTACTCCTTTGATTTCGATGAAAAGACACAGTCTCGATACAGCCTCTACTATCTGTCATCTGGAGAGTATAAGATTCTTCTGGAGCTTTATGTTGAATTATTGGAGTGCTGGCTTGATGAATTTACCAAGAACATCGAAGAAGAATCAGAAGCAGAGGTAACACTAAATGCAGGAAGGCTGCCTAGGAAAGCTTCCGATTCCAGTCATGATCTTGAAAACATCGAATGGAAGAATACGCAAACGGTTATCGAAGATGTCGAAGGAAATGGTTTGTTCTTCCTTTGCAGTGCTGATGCATCAATACGTCGTCTTGCGATTCACATCCTACAGTTGACTTCAAAGTTTGACAAGGCGATGATAAAAAAGGCAGCTTCCTTAGACAGAGGACATTCAAGGTCTTCTTCCATATTTATGGCCCAAAGCGGAACTCGTCTGATTGACATGCTTATGGGATATGACATCTCAAAGCTTTTTGAACCAGAGAAACAATCCTTAAGTGTAGCAGAGAAGTCTAGACTGCTGAAACTTACTGTGAAATCAAAGAGCGAAATTTTGATTAGAATCTGCGAGTCAGAATATGGTGTTGATGCCGCACTTTGGCAGAGAATTTTTCCTAAATTAATGTCCCTTGTTTTCGAACAATCTCCGATCACTATGGCATTATGTCGGTCTATCGTTTGCATTAGACTAGTACAGCTGTATGAGTTGATCTTATCGATTACCAATAATTCAACCGAAAAGTTCAAAGGTATTCTTCCCGAAGCTGTTGTCAACCAGTGGAAACTGTATCTGATCGTCGCTTGTAGCTCTTTGACGACAACTAATGACCAAAAACTACACATTCCTGCAGCAAGCGCACAACATGGGCGCAAAAAGAGTCAACAGATTTTTACTGTTCATCATCAAAAAATTAAATCGGCAACTTCTGTATTCAAGATGGTTCTTCCCTTACTAAATTGTGATAAATCATTCGTGAAGTCTGCCGTCATTTCTGGGTTAAGTGCGATGAATATAAACATCTATCGAGCCTATATTGAAAGCATTGATCAATTCTTGACCAGTTGGAATGTAAATGCAAACAATAATTGCATGAGGATGGAGATGGTTCATATTTTAGTCATATTGTCCCCTTTTTTGAAACACACCATGGTAAGTTCTGACAATTGGATTTTGCAGAAACTTTCAATATTTCTAAAGGAGATAAAGAGCTTTTTGGAATTGGAAGAGGTCCAACGATCCTTCGAATATCAAATGCTGCGTCATTACTTCGCTGGATTTTTGTCCAGCTTTTACTCGGCTATTCGTAATCATAATGATTGCGACAATTTCTTTCCATTTGAAGCTAGAGCGTCTTGCTTTAACTTTTTGAAAGAATGGTGTGGCTATGGCCAATACACATCCATCTCGGCCCAGAGGTATCGATTAATGGCCATGAACTCACACAAAACGGCCGAAGATGCTACTTTTGCATCTGCATTAGAATTCCAACGAAGCAGCCTGGAGATCGTGGCTTTAGAATGCATGACTGTGTTATGCTCAGGTGAAGTTTCCAAAACTATACATGATCAAAATGGGATTCCAATACAGATGTCCTTTGATATAGCTGGTCTGTTATGTTGGATCGACTCGTTGTTGCTTGCCCCAATGGATAAGATAAAAATTCTGGGAGTTCGTGCATTGAAGACAATTCTTGAAGCCAACTCTTCCAATATCCAACTCATGCGAGATGTCTTACATCAGATCAAAATTCAAGCTTCCGATACTTTGATACACCATGCTTACTATTCCCTCTTCTGTGAAGCGGTATGCAAGCAGGATAGTCTTCTTCTGACGGAGGATGAACTGGTTGCGTTTGGATTGAATGGGGTAGTTAGTAAAGACAAAGCAATGAGGGAACACGCGATTGACCTATTGAGTTTCATTGAAAGTAAAACTTATCAGTCATCGTATGCAAGGGTTTTCAAAGAAAGATTATCAAACATGTCGAAGACCGTTTACAAATCAACTGCCCAAGAGATCTCAAATATATTTTCTGAACTTTTATCTCAAGAAACGAAGCTCAAAGTGTATGCCCGGATGGCTGAATACTTCCATCTTTTACCACTAGAATTAAAGCAAAATATTCTCGTCATGCTTGTGCCATGGGTGAACAAATTTGTATTAAAATCACCTGATGATTTAGATACTCAAATGGTATTGAGCAATACCTTTGCATTGACAATTTACTCTAAAAATCGCTACCCAATGGAGGTCGAACAATTGTGGATTTCTCTAGGTAAAGGAAATTCGTTTCAAAACATACATCTTGTTCTGGAGTACATTATATCGACTTCAATCAACTGCAGAAACCCTGAGTTTGTTAAACACGCCCGCGAGATTGTCCTGTTCTTGGCAAATGTACCTGGTGGAATGGGTGTTGTAGAGACATTGTTTCACAATCTCCAACCTAAGCACATGATTCCCACCTCAAAGATTCCTCATGAAGATCTGGAGAACAACGGAAAGTATTCATTTATTGCTAACATATGGTCAATACTGGACTACCACGGAAAGGATGTTGTGTTCTCCAAAGCTCAGTTATCAATGATATTTCTCGTTAATCTTTTGATCATTCCAGATGAATCAGTTAAATCCCAACTACCCCTCCTATTGCATCTTTCTGTCTGTCTATTAGATCATCATGTTCCTATTATTCAAGACAGTGCAAGTAGAATTCTATGTGGTATCATTTATGGCCTAGAGCCCACTCATGAGAAAACAGAGGAAACAGTAACACTCATCAAGAATAGACAAATGCTGTGGACGTATGATAACCTCACGAAAGAATCTGGTGCAAGATCGCCAAAGAGCATGGACATTGTGGTTAGAAATATTGTTGAAATATTTTCAGACATCGAAAACCTACAGCAAAACTGGCAAAGGACTGCTCTCAAGTGGGCCACAACATGTTCTGTTAGACATATTGCTTGCAGGTCTTTCCAAATATTCAGATCATTGCTGACGTTCTTGGATCAAGAGATGCTGAGAGATATGTTGCATCGTTTATCAAATACTATATCTGATGAAAATTCTGACATTCAAGGATTTGCAATGCAAATTCTGATGACTTTGAATGCTATCACAGCAGAGTTAAACGCTGCACAGCTGATCGATTTCCCGCAACTATTTTGGTCCGTTGTTGCCTGTTTGAACACTATCCATGAACAGGAATTTATCGAAGTTCTTTCTGCTTTATCGAAGTTTGTTTCCAAAATCGATTTAGACTCCCCCGACACCGTTCAATGCTTAATTTCCACTTTCCCTTCAAATTGGGAAGGTAAATTTGATGGACTGCAGCAAATAATTATGATTGGGCTAAGATCGTCAAACTCATGGGACATATCATTGCAGTTTTTGGATCGTTTGAACACATTAAACGATAGTAAGATTATTGCCAATAACGATTCAAGAGTATTGTATGCTTTGCTGGCCAATTTACCTCGATTCCTCAACGCTTTAGACACCAATGACATGAATGAAGGCGTAACAAAAGGGGCAGACTGTCTAATATCGTTATGCCTTGCTAGCAACGAACCTTCCTTATCTAGGATCGTAGACTCCATGATCAAAAATAAGTTCAGATCGAAGAAAGATTTTATGAGTCAAATTGTGAACTACATTAACTCCAACTTCTTCCCCAGCTATGCACCGCAAACGCTAGTTTTCTTACTGGGACTCCTTTTCAATAGTATGGATTGGGTAAAAATTCAGACAATGCAATTAATCGCTAACATTTTCCCTTTAACAGACTTGTCTCGGCCAGAATTTATTGGGGTAGGTGCTGACTTCATATCTCCTTTGTTGAGAATGCTTCTAGGCGAATTTGAAGCTGAAGCTTTAGAGGTGCTCAACACAATTCCCAAAATCTCCGGAAGTAAAATGGACAAAGATGTGCTTAGGATCAGTATGGGCAATAAAGATGCCAAACAACTGTACAACAAGACTGCCACTCTTTTCGGCATACCAGACGAAAGTGGATGGTCCATTCCTATGCCGGTATTAACTGCTGCTTCTACACGGCACAATGTTCATGCAGTATTCACGACCTGCGCTGTCATGGTAAATGGTGAAACTGATATCTCTGACACAGGTATTCTAGAAGAAATCGTCGAGTTCCATGCAGACGGTGGTTACGTTCAAGGAACTGATGAATTTGGAGATATTTTATCGGGTAATGAAGACAAAGATCCCTCTTTGAGCCACATGTGGGCAGAATTAGATAATTTAGGTTCTTTCTTCACAAAGTCCGATTTCATGGAGGATGATGAAGAGCATGAAGTCTGATTCATATCGAACCTGTGTACTTTCAAGTAGAAATATATTATGAGTTTATAGAATTGAAGAATTATATATTAGGTTGATTATGATCATATTTTATACAGATTTTTATCACAGATTATCCGTTCTTCGTTCACCATTGGATTCTTCCATAGGCTTTATCTCGTTATTTGACATGCTTGACATATAAGGAGGCAAATATCTTCCGAATAGTTGTACATCTAACTGATCAAACATACCAGGGACGTAGGCGCCGGTGCCGTCAATATTGGACTCAAGATTTTGATTTGGTGTATTTGAAGAAATGAATTGAGGAGTATCGTGTATAGATTGTGCATTTTGGGTTTGCTCCCCTATGAAGAACTTTTCGGTATCGGGGATGCTTTGTTCGTTACTATCAACCAGATTTGTACTAGTAAAAAGATTAGCAGTGTGGGAGGTATTACGAGTGTTAACACCAGATATACTAGTATTAGGCTTAAAGTTGAACGCATTTGAAAGTAAAGTCGGTGTAGAAGCCATTCCAACGTCAGAGTTAGAGGGATCAGGAGATATGACATCGGTTTCATTAGATGGGTGTAAACCGAAATCAAAAAGGTCAATATCATTACTGTTTTGGGTGGACTCAAGCTTTGACTCATTTTCACGTCTTACTTGGCGCATCTTCTTCTGCATTTCAATGGACTGTTTTGTTTTAGCGTTAAACGAGTCAAATAATGCTGTCAGAAGGTTATAAGTACGACTTGCTGCAACGCTGGTCTCCTTAAGCTTAAGTAAAACCAGCTTACCAATTTTAATATCTTGCATTACTTCATCATAAGTTGCAATATCCTCTGGACTGACCGGATTGAGTTCCTTTGCATAATAGATTAAAGCTGCAACTGAAAAGAAAATGGTGTAAATACTAAACCAGTAGGACCCAGGCAGAATTTTAGCATCAGTCATATCTTTGGCAAGTTTAACAACAGTACGCGCGACCAGGATACAATTCTTGGCTCTTTGAATAGATAGCTGATCTGATTGAGGAGCAGTTGGTGATAGATAATGGATGAACGGACGATACAGAATGATCTGCACCTGCAAAAAAGATAAGTGGAGGAGACGATTTGCCCTCAGATATTTTTCGGGAACATCATCTAGACCTGGGATCAATTCTGGCGGTAATCGATCCAGCCATTGTCTTAGCTTCAATTCAAGGTTTGTTATCATTTGATGTGATATTATATTGTTCGTTTTCTTTATAGGATATAATTCAGCCATAATTTGATCCAGAATCATTAGAATTTTAGTGTGCTGGTTTGCTATTCCAGCTGATGACAGCACATCACCCTGTTCTTCAGGATATATCGCGTCTTCGGTAATATAGTCATCAGTCAAATCCAAAGGCAGCTCTTGGTCAAAATCGTCCGAGGAAATGGTTCTTGGTAATCCTAGCATGGTGTTAATGTATATGTCCATCTTATAAATGGTGTAGAATAATCGTTTTCTTGTTTCAACTTCAATGTAATTGATTTTATTCTTCGTCGAGCTAAGATCAAGCTTTCTGTGCAGTCCTTCTCTCAAAGCACTTCTCATAGCCACCCCAATATACGAGTAGCTAGTAGAAAGCCTAGCAGAACACTGCAGGAAAAGAAATAGTAATACAATGGTTTGTATCGAGTTCAAATCTCTGGCATTTGTTATATCGATCAACTTCCTTGCTGCAATGAAATATTTGTATCCTTCGTCTTGCAAAAATTTGCTCGAGGCATCCGTGTTTGTTGGTGACTGTTGATCTTCATTGAGTCGGTTGACAGTTTTTGTGAAGAGAGCTCCGACCGCCATAACTGCATAGCACAGAGGCAAAAACTCCATTTGTTCATGTGTATAATTCTCGGGGTCAGTTTCATATAAAAGATCCAGCTGTTTGATGAAAGACGGCCTATGGTAGAATCTGAATAACACACAGCAGTTCTCCCATGTTGATTTTATGAACTGAATTGCGATGGGTTTTGGAGGTAGAATAATCTTGATTTCTTTACCCTCATGGGACGGTATAGATCCATCGACATTTTCTATAGCCTCTTGCTGTCCGATATCTGCCTCCATTTTGACCCCCATACTATTTCTATACGAAGACCCTGATATAGACCCGGTATCTAATGCGTCTGAGCGTGTCACTATTGGGGAAACCTCTGTTGGTGCTATTAGTTTGTACTCTTCGATCATATCTCCGAAATTTACATCCTTGGTCGTAATGTGAAATAGCTGAGCGAATGTGGGAACATCTATCGATGCTATATCCGGGATCTCGGGAATTAACGCTGACAGCAGCTCTTCATATTTTGCCACCTTTGACTGCAGCTGTTTGTTCTTACTCATCGAGTACTTTTTCGTCGCCGTTCCAGATCCAGCCCCACCATTGGACAGAGATCTTCTACTCTGCTGCATGTCAAGCCCAGTGTCAGCAGACCGTCTCTTATCTCCAACAGGGGACCCAGCGAGTGACCCAGCTGTGGTCGATGCACCGTTACCGCTTGCAGCGCCGTGATCTCCCTCAAACCCTTTCGCCGAAACCGCAACTGCATTCCCGGACTCGGAGCTGATTCCTGCTGCGACTGATCTTTTCAGCGAGCTGCCGGCATTCGCCCTCCTGGACGGCTGGCTGTACGTGCACTCGTAGTTGTAAACCGTACAGTGGATACACGGCTGTTTTCCATCGCACTTGACCTTTTTCTTCCGACACTCATCGCAAGCTCTAGTGACTCTGCGTCTCTTGGGCTGAGCTTCCATTCTGTTTCAAAACCACCCTTAACCAACTATCGCACACCAAATAATCCAATTCCAAAGATTTCAAGCTATCACAGCTCTTGGTCCGCTTCTTTCAATCAACTCTTTGTCTAATCTCATCTCAACAGCGTTGCCCAGACCGTTGCCCAGACCGATGCCCTTATATATATTCTACGCTAAACTTTCCATTTAACCTTTCTCAGGGTAAGCAGTCAAATCAATTTTAGAGACGCTGTTGAGACGAGCAACGGGCCCGATATGAAAGCTGATCGTTAGCGGACTTGCTGAGCAACTGGTAAGCCTGTTTGTCCGGAATGCTTCTCATATTTCACTCAATGCCGAATCATGCGGAACAGCCGCAACTCGCTTAACGCTTATGTTCCGAACAGAGTCATAACCAGAAAGAGGCGCAGGTTCGAATCCAGAAGGAAACTTAAATATCAGTAGTCACGTGATTTATACACCCTCAGTTCTTGTTTGTTTACTAAACAAAAATTTTGTGAATTAACAACATTGGCCATTACGACAAAACTTTGTTATGATAACAGAGGGACGTAAACAAAAAGTATTCAGTGTCCTCTGAGAGCTAACTAAAGACAAGCTACTAAGTTTACTCAAGTGGTAGTGTTTCGATATTCCAGTGTGTGCAGCAGCAGACGGTGTTTTTTGGTGTTTAGTCCAGTTTGCTTTTTGTCTTTGCTGACCAGGGGGTTTTGAGCGCTTTTGTACCGCCAGATATCAGAACAGGGAGGGTTTGTAGATTCTGACATGATGTCTCAGTCTCAAGGAGACTCTCAGGGCCCTGCTGGCCTTGAGAGCCATATTTCGGGCCAGGCGCAGTCCCATGTTGGACAGTTTTACCGTACAGATCCGAGCCTAGCAATCAACAATGGCAACGGGATCAACGCTAGCACAGGCAGTGGTCGCGAGGCAGTTTCATTACAGCAGCAGCAGGATTTTGTGAATGCTGTGATCAGCGTATTAGAGGTCCCAAAGGACTACACGTCCGTAGCAGCATGCTACGCCAATGATAAAAACACCGCCAGCGAAGTCCAGGCGTATGCCAAAATCGCAGGCAGCGGCTGGACGTATTATTTGAAAGATATTGTGATCACGATCGGCAGGAATACGTCACCAACTGATCACTCGGTCGATATAGACTTGGGTCCGGCAAAAGTTGTTTCTCGACAGCATGCGACTATTAAATTCAACTCTGCAACTGCTGTGTGGGAGTTGCACGTCACCGGCAGAAATGGAGCCAAGGTGAATTTCCATAGAGTCTCTTCAGGACCAAATTCCACTCCTCATCCGTTGACTTCAGGGTCAATTTTGGACATTGGGGGTACACAGATGATGTTCATATTACCAGATCAGGGCCCATACATTGATGCTAACGCAGTCGCTCATTTGACTCCGAAGCTATTCATGGCGTATTATAACGTCACCACCAACCCTTTATTGCGTAACCTGTTTCAGGCTAACCCAGATCTCATACAATCGTTGGAGCCATCGTCTCCAAGTCGTCAACACGGTATGGCTTCACATGTTCACCACCCACAGATGATTGCTCAGCAGACTCAACCGTCTGCTAGATCTTTTAAAATTTACGATGGACCTGATGCGTCGATGAGGTCACATGGGTTATCTGCCGCAATGGGACCTATGTATGGGTCTGGAGATGCGATGAACGGTAACATGCTACCTCAGTCTAATGGAGGTACAGAATTGACCAATGGACAACTCTATGGAACTATTGCCAACACAGGTTTTAATATAACCACGACAGATGCCTCCACAGATCTTTCACGTGATGAAAACCGCAATATTAAGCCACCACACAGTTATGCGACAATGATAACACAAGCTATACTATCTACGGAGGAAGGTGAATTGTCGTTATCTGATATCTACAAGCATATTTCCGGCAGCTATTCCTATTATCGTTACACAAAAGCTGGCTGGCAAAATTCGATCAGACACAATCTTTCCTTAAACAAAGCGTTTGAAAAGGTGCCAAGGAAACCAGGCGAGCCTGGTAAAGGTATGAAGTGGAGGATTAGTGAGGAAACACAAAGAGATTTTCTTGATAAATGGCAATCAGGAAGAATTGGTAAGGCAAGAAGAGGATCAAGTGTTACGAGACAACTACAGGCACACATGGCTCGCTTCAATAGTTTACCCATTCAAAGAGATAACTTCCGTTTCAATGAACAACGCCAAGCTGCTTTGAAATCAAGTTCAGCGGATTATCCGGATTTGAATCACACTCCAAAATTGGAGAAGACTGGCCCTCTACCTTCAAGATCACAGTCACCTTTGCGTCAAACTTCGCCTTCTGTGCCTTCCCAGCAATCGGTGGCTACGTACTCTGAGCATGAAAATGATTCCTCCAATTTTGCATCGCAGCATTCCGGCCAAACTGAATTACGGAAACCAAAAAGGCAGCATTTGAATCCATCAGTACAACAGACGAGCAATAGCCAGCATCACCTTCATCAAGAACAGCAACCAACACGACAGAGCCAACATTTGAATCTACCCCAGTCTAGTGGACCACAGTCTAGAGGTGGACACAGTCAGAATATGTCTTCTAACGTATCATCTTCTGGTTCTTTACTGCACTCTCCAAACAAGCATTTCCAAGTGAACGCAGTGGAAGCTTACACTCCAGAAAGAGGCTCCAACCTACAGAAATCTCCCCAACCACTAATGAGTTTACATTCTATGCCTCAGTCAAACGATTTGAATCAAGGAAGCACCAGGGTAGACCCAGGAAATCTCACTCTACCGCAAAAGTCAAGCCCGGGAGTTATGAATTTGTTACAATTCTCTTCTGTAAACAATACCCCCTCGACTAATGTCAATCGTACCCCATCACATGCTGTCGATGGTGTGGAATCCAAGGACTCCAAAGGAAACATGCTAGCCATTAATGATGCCTTCAAACAACCAAATGCTATGAACAATCATAATGGCAACGATCTCCTTCCTTCAAAACGGCTGCGGGATGATAATGATGAAGATGCGGACAGAATAATGAGCAGTCCCATCAAAGTTAATGACAACAGAAGCGCGCACTTAGTTGTAGACTCAAACGACAACAAAGTTGTTGTCAAGAATGACTGAGATGACTATGAATATGCCCAGAATCAGTTCTTATAAACTCCTCCAAATCTAGTTCGACCAATTTTTCCGAAGACTTTATACCTATATTGATCTACTTACTGATAAAATATACTTGGTATGTAAAGTGTGTATTGTATATGTTTATATGTTAAACCTTCCCTTGGTTAGGAACATTCCTTTTGGCATTTCATACTTTCCCTTATTTTGAATCGGGTAAAAACCCTGTACTCTCATCATGCCTATACCTCCTGCAGCACTCTAAGCGTTATCAAGGCATCCTTAATGTGGAACAGCCAACACGCGTCGTTGCTCTGCATAAAATACTTCATTCGACATGAAACTGGGATTCAAAGTAGAGGATTACTGCGATGAGTTCGCGTCGTATATGCGAGATGATCTATTTAAATCGCAACTACACTATATATCTGCGATCAATTCCTTTCCCGTGTCACGCATGATAGAACTTCTGCCACCAGCAGAACATACTGCAGCATATGAGCATATAAGCATATTATCCTCCACTGATTTGGAAGCGTTTAACAGATGTGTTCGGTCATTGTACCAGCACATAATCTTCAAGACCCACTCAGATGACACAGTGAAAGAACCAGCAAACACTGAAAACGCAGAGCCTCAAAGCCTCCCAGAACGACATTACATATTTATAGAAGGTCTACACACCATGTTTCAGTGCTCCCAGCTGGAGGACCCTATCCAGGCACACGCTTTACTCAACGATTCGATGCTTCGTTTGAGACAACTGGAGCACAGAGATTCATCTGTTAAGATCGTACTTATCGTCCCTCGTCAAGAAGCTCCGCAGTTCTCACAATATCTGAGGAATAAGAGCAGTGCTGATGACAACAAAGATGCTCAACACAGAGCTAAGCGCTTCAAGAAAGACCACACTGGTATCAACTTCGGTGACTATCTGTGGAAGTACTACATATGACGGACTTCACCTAGGAACAGCACGTGACATAAAAACAGTGACGGTGAACCAAAACAGCGGACTGTCCCTTAAAATGTTACACCTGTACATCCTGGAAAATTTGGTAGCATACAATATATTATGATTGCATTCCTAATGAGGAAATTACATACCAATTTTTTATTTCTGTCAACCAACAAGTTTGTGGTTGTGCTGACGGAACTCTACTCTAGCCCCAGCCTGGACAATCCACTAGGAAGGTGTT
Organism: Kluyveromyces starmeri; assembly: GCA_030705165.1. Lineage (NCBI taxonomy): Eukaryota > Fungi > Ascomycota > Saccharomycetes > Saccharomycetales > Saccharomycetaceae > Kluyveromyces > Kluyveromyces starmeri. The sequence goes on along the minus strand of JANIWV010000012.1, from coordinate 191,468 downwards.
GGCCCTGCCTAGCAACCATGGCAGGTAGCCTCCTTCCTGCCTACTGGAGAGTTTCGTCAGTATTGCTCTGAGCCTAGCGCAATCATCCTCCTTCTAACCTCGTGCTAGTCCCAGTGGAGCTTCCTTGTAGAGGTGCGGGCCGTGGGCTCAGGATTGTTGATCGTTTCTGCGTATAGTGTTACGTACTCGAAAGTCCTGATAATAATGAAATTTCAATAGTAAGTAGGATATAACCAAGCATAATTTTAAGCGTAGTTACAGGCTGTACTAGCAAGTGTCATATTGGCTTACAAAAGACCGAGAACAAGTAACGAGAAATGTCTTCTATGGAACCAGTCGTTGTTATTGATGGTACGTACAGTGATGAGCAATGAAAGAGGGATTAATATGGGACAATCTATTCATCTCAGGATACCAAGTGATTTCAGTGGGATTAAAAGCACAACCACTCATGTTGACGAACCGTGGAATATTGATCAATGTATCTTTGGATTTTTATCCAAGTTCAACTCTGTGAGACATGGCTCGTGAAAACTGGCCCATTCTCATAGATTCGATTTGATTTCGCTGAAGATTCGGAACAAACGCTGTAACACTTTATTCCTACACAATAGACAAAAGATGTCTACGAGAATCACCTTGAATTCTAATTAACGAACGCAGCAGTTAATGAAGAACTGATTGAACATATTCATCCCAAGGCACCTATTTTCAATTATACTAACTATATTCGAACTCACTCGTTGGGTTTTATTTCGTAACAGGTAAGGGCCATTTGCTAGGTCGTTTGGCTTCCACTGTCGCCAAGCAGTTGCTAAACGGTCAAAAGATCGTTGTGGTCAGAGCTGAGTCTTTGAACATCTCTGGTGAATTCTTCAGAAACAAGTTGAAGTACCATGACTACTTGAGAAAGGCCACTGCTTTCAACAAGACCAGAGGTCCATTCCACTTCAGAGCCCCATCCAGAATTTTCTACAAGGCTGTCAGAGGTATGATCTCTCACAAGACTGCCCGTGGTAAGGCTGCTTTGGAAAGATTAAAGGTCTTCGAAGGTGTTCCTCCACCATACGACAAGAAGAAGAGAGTTGTCGTTCCACAAGCTTTGAGAGTCTTGAGATTGAAGCCAGGTAGAAAGTACACTACTTTGGGTAAGCTATCTTCCTCTGTCGGCTGGAAATACGAGGATGTTGTCGCCAAGTTGGAAGAAAAGAGAAAGGCCAGATCTGCTGAGTACTACTTGAAGAAGAAGGCTTACAACGCTGTCGTCGCCAAGAAGTCCGCTTCTGTTGGTACTGAGGTCTCTGAAAAGTTGGCTGCTCTAGGTTACTAAACTCCACTATCTAACAACATCTAATCTTTCTGAAGCTCATCAAATTGTATATCATTTGTAAAACGTTACTACCATCTTTACAATATCGATCGTAAAACTGGTTGAAGATTGAATTCATGAAATGTCTCATAGGCATCTATCTAATTAAGTAACGTATAGGAGGAGATTACAAGTTGTGTTTGAAATGTTCGTATACCCCAAAGGTGATGCAAGTAGAGGGAATGGCTCGTACAAGGTTGGCGAACAAGCCTTTATAGAAACCTTTGAGCCCATTGGTGGTCCAAATCGACTGTATCAATGATGTCATCGTCCTATTCTCATTATGCTCAGATTTAAACGTTTGAAGATTAGTCTTTATCAGTTGTACAGGATACACTGAAGACACGGATATCATTTTTGAAAGAGAGATGATGCTAATTGATTCTAACACCGTTAGTTTTCTTTCTTTGGTATCTGTCGTCTCATGCAGGTATTTGAGCTTCAATGTATCGTAAACAGAGAAGTATATCGCTCCTTGGCTAATTCCAAAAAGTGAAGGAACTAGTCCGTTCCAAAAGGTCCTGACTCCCTCTTCTTTAACGATGCGTCGCACAGCATCCGTAATAGATTTGTAGCCCTTTGTCGTCTCAGTAGACATTATTCTGGTCTTGATGACCCATATAGGATTGGTCAAAACTGCAGTTGCTAATCCACTAACCCAAGCCGATCCCAAATACATCCATGAAGCCATCTCCCTATCCTTTAGAAACGCACTCTGAGAACTTGGTCCATATGAGATTCTTGAGGTAACGTCCTTTAAGTAACGATAAAGGCCAAAATACAGGCCCCAGGCCGTTGCGTTCCCTAACACATTGATGCCCAATCCGCGATACATTTCTCGAAATAACTGCCTGGTATTTACTCCATGCTTAGTTATGTGTTTTATTTGTCCATAATACGTTCCATGCTTAACATCTATAGCTGCCAATTGTAGCCTGAGTTTGATCAGATCTAGAGGATGTGTCACTACCGTAGTGATGATCCCTGCGGTCAAGCCGGAGATGATTTCCTTCTGCAGCGGACTCAACGAACGTCTAGAATCAGTTACATCCATAAGTCCCCCACTATATCCGCACAGATATCTCACAGCGTAGTTCGTGACCCAACAAAAGCATCACACATCCCTCTGCCAGAATTTATCTCTTTGATTCAGGTACTCATCACTGGATAGAACTTAATAATATAGTCATTAATATATACAGATATACATGAAACGCTCAAATCACCAATCAACATATCTTGCGCAGCGTGCTTCGTCCACTCAAACACTTGGAAGAGGGGACAACAGGTTCAAAGGATGAGGTCTGTTGGAAGTGTGAGTCCAGCCCAAGTACAAAATGAATGGCAACCATCCGTAATGTGCCACAGTTTGGGTAAGGCTCAAGATCTTGGAAATACGTTCCTTAGACTCGTCAGATAGAATGAAAGATGGTAAAAATGTCATTGCTGCTTTTGGACTGTAATAAGGTCTATGATTCCTGAGTTTGACGACTGTATTCGTTTCCTGAGCCGCAGTAAGGGAACGTAGTTGTTCTAACCTTACGTTGAATTGTACAGTGTATGGCAAAATTACAGCTTTTCTCAATTTTTCACTTTCAGCACACAAAAGAGAGAGTGTTCGAGTCACGTGATGAGATTTACACGGCTAAACCGTTGATTAAGATAGGTATCATAATAAGGCATGAACGTGCGAGTTTAGTACACTAGTTTAATGGCATGATATTTAATATTGGTACGTTACATCTATAGAAATGATATTATTTTGTCTGAATTTTTGTTAGACGGGAATGGTGGGTTTAGAAAGTTCACAACATGATTTCCAATGGGTTCTCAAGGACCTTCTTTAGTTCCCTGATGAACTCACCACCTTTGGCACCATCGATGGTTCTGTGATCGAAAGTTCCGGTGATGGTGATTTTTTCGTCAAAAGTGAAGCCGAACTCTGCACCAGCATCCTCCACAGGGACCTTGTTCACGGTACCGATGGCAAGAATTGTTGACTGAGGTGGGTTAATGATAGAGGTGAACATGTTCACAGCTGGGTTCATACCCAAGTTGGAAATACAAATGGTACCGCCTTGGAACTCTTCTGGCTTCAACTTGTTGTCCTTGGCACGCTTTACCAAGTCCTTGATTTCGTTGGAAATGGTGACAAGACCCTTAGATTCTGCGTTCTTGACAATTGGAGTCAAAAGGCCAGTTGGAGTAGCGACGGCGACTGAGACGTCAACATTTTTGAATCTTCTAATAACGCCCTCTTCTGGGATCCAGTAGGAGTTGGCGTCAGGGCATCTTCTGGCGGCGACAGCCACGGCCTTGACCAAGATGTCATTGACAGACAACTTGTATTGATCTTTGCCTGAAGCATTCAAAGATTGTCTCAACTTCAACAACTTGGAAACGCTGATCTGAGAGGAAACAATGTAGGATGGAATGCTCTGAGTAGACTGCAACAAACGGTCACCAATGATCTGTCTCATGTTGGAGATAGGAATGTCCTCGTAAGAAGCAGTAGCGGCTGGGGAAGTACCTGGAGCACCAACCTTAGCACCGGTAGCAGCACCGGATGTCTTCTGTGTAGCCTTACTGGACTCCAAGTAGGACTCAACGTCAGCCTTGACGATTCTACCGTTTGGACCAGTACCCTTAACTTCTTTCAAAGAGACACCGTGTTCCAAAGCGATGGTCTTGGCCAATGGAGAAGCAAATATTCTGCCGGCTGGGGCCTTGGAAGCACCAGAACTTGCCTTAGAGGTCTGTTTTTCAGCAGCAGGCTGAGCAGGCTCCTCAGTCTTCTTGGCAGGCTCAGATTCCTGTTTTTCTGGCGCAGCGTCCTTTTTGGCGGCGCCAGAGTCTGCATCAGAGATCGAGAAGTCTGCAAACGCAGCAACATCGCCTTCATCCTCGACGTAAACGGCAATTGGTTTGCCGATAGGCACGTCTTTGGTGCCGGCTTCGACCAAAATCTTGGCAAGGTATCCATCTTCCTGGAACTCGAAGTCCATCTGCGCCTTGTCCGTCTCAATCTCGGCAATAGCTTCACCTGGTTCTAGCTTGTCACCCACCTTCTTGTTCCATGCTGCTAGGTTACCCTGCGTCATGGTTGGCGACAAAGCTGGCATGTCAATCACCGTGTGTGGAGGATATGAAGCATATGCTCTTAGCTGCAGTCTTGCAGCACTGCTCAACAAGTTCAATCTTGGCGCAACTCTCGCAAGTAAAGCCGACATCCCTAATCAATGAGAATTCCAATTACACCAGTTCAAAAATCCCTAAGGTCCTCTAGTTTTCAGAAAACCAAAGTTATGTATCGCAGCTGTATACTGGCCACAATTCCTATCCTGTAAGTCCTTCTAAATACCCGTTTTTACCTTCTACCACTCTCACTCCATCTTCAGAAATGTTCTTAAGACTTTAAAGTGTTCCCATTTCCCTAATATGTTTATATAGAAATCGTTGAGAAAAAGTAAGCCCAGACTAATACCGTTATAGAACTGTCAGAGTAAAACAAAAACTGATATTATGGGCGCTGTAGACCAGCTGGAGCAGTCGAAGCTGCACATTTGAGTAGCCCATGTACTGAAGTATAATGTGGCAGAGCCTCAAACTACGTACTTAAGCTTGAACCTGGTAATTTTGTAATTTTGTAGTATTGTATTTTTGGTGTACTATATAGTGGATCTATAAAGCGATGAGGCGACGGAATAGAGACGTACAATGAGAACCGCTGCTGAGAGTATGTTCAGAGAAAGGATTGGCTATGGTTTATGATGTACTGGAGATGGTAGCACAGAGAGAATGGAACCGTGAGGCCGGAATGGTGGGCAATGGAGGAGCAGTCGACCGGAAGTGTCAGGAACTGCTCGGTTTGTCGGTCTTGGGTGGATGGACTGAATATCAGATGCCGGGTAACCGGCTGCGACATCTCTCGATCTCTCGGACATGGCGTTGCAAGGGCCTACTGGTACCACGAGTCCAGCGTGATTGGGCAGTTCTTGTCTTTTGGCTGGACCCATTGGGCCTTTTTTTTGGTCATGGCGTCCTCCTCCCATTCAATATCGACGCTGGACTCGGATTTGGCCAGCAGCGTGGCTGCAGTCTGCCAAGAAAACCTGACCATGAACGGAGACCATCCCATCAAAGGTTTCATCTCCTGTTTCAGCCACTGAACCGTCTTGGCATCTCCAGGATACCCTGATCCTAGGACCTCATCCTCGTGCGTCTTTGACTGTATCAGAATTAAGTCTCGAGTTACTTTCGCCACGACACTTGCGACACTGACGATAGGATACGTAGAATCAGCCTTCTTCGCAACCGTGAACTTACACTGCGGGAACCAAGACTCCAGCTTTTTCTGGTACGTGATCGGGGGCCCGACGGTGTCCACGTATACGTGTCCCACTTTGACGCCAGATTTGAGCACGTGATCTATAAGCGATATCGTCACATCGTGCGCTTGTTCGTTCAAGTTGTAGTTCTTCTCAGGCGGAAATCGCAGCATTCCACTGCTAATGTCGCATGCAGTGATGGCAATGGTGCCGTACCCTACGCCGTCAATTTCACCGTTGTATATTTTGGCAAATAGCCTCTGTCTGATCGGATCGGTGAGTTTCTTAGAATCATCAAACCCGTACTGGCATATGACCGATTTTTCGTATGTTCTGGTGCAGTAACTAATACCATACACCATAGGTCCCATAACTGGACCCCTTCCAGCTTCATCAACCCCCAATATGATTTCATCTTCTGTTTCTGCCAGGGATGCCGGTATTGCAGAATGATATGTCTTAGAATGAAGTGAATTGATTGATTTCTCCACCGTAGGCGGTAGGCTCGCTACTGCTTCCATTGGTTGTAGGAGTTTGGTATGCGTGATGACAATTAATAAGCTCTTGTAGACTGCAGGTCGAACACCAACTGCAGATTGGTATTTCCTATGCCATCCTTTAACGCGTTGTATCAGGTTTTTCAGTAAAAGAGTTACTACATATTTAATATATGTACAAGCGAATGTAAATGTGATAGGAAAGGTAAGAGTCAAGCTTACTGAACCATTCATTGTCTGTTGACATCATCCAGTGTTCCGAAACTCAACACTTCTTCAATTCTTGAAGTGCCTGTGAGAAGCATGCACAAGCGGTCAATCCCCAGACCAAAACCTCCCATTGGAGGCATTCCGTACCTCATTGCCTGGACATAAGGGAGATCCACAGGCATCGTCTCATCGTCTTTGAACTCCTTTTTGGCCTCAGCCTGCTTCGTGAATTTTTGCAACTGTAGATCTGGACAGTTTTCTTCTTCGTAGGCATTGATGTATTCTTGACTGTTGATGAAGACTTCGAACCTTTTAGTAATTTGAGGGTTTTCGGGATCGGTCTTTGCCAATGGGGATATGACAGTGGGGTGGTGATATATCAGCGTTGGTAGTAGCGCATTGCATTTAGGTTCAATGTATTTAGCGCACAGCGCGTCGAGGATTTGTTGTGGGGAGTCACATTGGGAGGGAATTGACACATTAGCGTTTGCCAGTTCTTGTTTCAACAATGCCGCGTTATTCAAGTCCAGAGTATCAAAATCAATGCCTGTCTCACTTGTAAGCGTTGAAAGAAACTCTATTCTACGGAATTTTCCGTCGTTAGCCTCTAATTGTTGTAGCATTTCTTTTGCGCGCGGAGTGTTGATGCCCTTGCACACGTAACTGAGTAACGATTCGCTCATTTTTATTAGTTGTTCCATATCCACATAGGACTGGTAGAATTCAAGAGTGGTAAACTCAGGATTATGCGTGGCATCAATGCCCTCGTTTCTAAAGTTCTTGCCGATTTCGAAGATCTTATGCATACCTCCAATGCACAGTCTTTTTAACCACAACTCAGGAGCGATGCGTAACTCCAAGTGTTGATCTTTATCTAGTGCAGAGCAGCTTGTAACAAATGGCTTTGCATTTGCACCATTAGATTTCGAAGAAAGTAGAGGAGTCTCGACTTCGACGAAGTCTCGTTGGTATAGCCACTCTCTGATTCTTTTTGTGACCTGGTGACGAATATAGATCGACTGAGTGCCGTTCACCAGATAGTCCAAAACTTTGTTGGAATTCCTCTTTCTTTGGTCCACTAATTTCGGAGGCACTGGAACCTGTGCAGGGGCTAGCATCTGCAGTTCCGAGGTCACTTTCAGCGACAATGTTTTTTGTCGTTGCGATACTCCTGGATAACCAACAACTTGGATATGATCACCGATCTTGAACTGTTTCAAATGTTCTTGGAACTGATCTACTGACATGGAAAGGTTGCTAAAGTTCACGATAAGCTGTAAAGACGTGTTATCGTTGTACAGACTGATGAATCCAATCTTCTTGCCGGAAAACCTCATACCAGTGATTTTCCCCTGCACGACATGGCTTACAGACCTGTCATCTTGTTGTAAGTCATTGTATTGCTGTATGAAATGAGCAAGCTGGATAGTGGGTCTTGGCGTCACATTAGAGAGCGACGGATACCATCGTCCTAGACTTTTCACGATTTCCTTATTCCTGTCTGTATACTCCAGGACGCCGGATTCGACAGAGTACGCTCTAGAGAAACAGCGTATCAGCTTCGAAGCCCTCAGCATCCTCATAGAAATTGCACGGTATGCAGTTTGTCTCGACTGCCAGACACAAATGATCTCTTAGACACTCGTCATCTGCAGTTTTCCGTCTTGATACTTTCATTGTATCACTTTCAGGTTCTATCTACATCTTCACTTGGGACTACAGAAAATTTACAAGGCAAAGCTAGCCAAGACGGATCGAGATTCAGCAGTTAAAAATCTGTATAGGTTGTTTTCCGATATGCTGTACTGAAACAGCCATTCAATACGATAACGCAGTAATTAATGCTCATCATATTCTCGAAACGGTTTTATAATTAGCATTGCATTTGCTACTAGTACACGCTGCGCTGGAAGGAGAGAAGCTCCAACAGCACAGCACGCCGCTTGGGAATTGCATTCGACTGACTGCATAATCTCAAGCGGTCATCCAGAGTACAGTGTTGGAGCACGCATGCCAAAGGTGCCTAGTACAGGCATAATTACCTTATAGCAGTTCTAACGAGATCCGGAAACTGAAGGCAGCCCAAAGAACCTTTGGTAGCAGTACCACCAGCCTCTGTGCTAGAACACTGCCCGTCTTGGGACTCTCTGGACGCACAGTAACCGCTTTTAGCGACATGTGTGCAGCGCAAGGTTTTGGTTTCTTGTTCTATACTGCTTATATAGCGAGAGTGAAAAATTCTTCAAGCGATGAGATACAAAAGACAAAGCAGGGCAAAGTTGCAAGTAAACGTCAAACCTGGTTCTGAGTTTGATACCAGACCAGCCGACCGGAAATAGGCCCACTGGTGCCGTTGTGAAACGGCCGTGAGCGCCGAAACAGACGCTGTGTCGACCTGTGGGGCCGCAAAAGCGTCTTGCAGCCTGCTGGTAATGATATCCGGGTAACACAGGTCGCCTGACGCGTTACGTGAAAAAGCTTTACGCGTCACTACATGCGATGAGATGAACTTGACAAGAACTTGACCAGAACTTAACCAGAATTCGACGAGAAAGCGGCCAGAACTTGACTGCTTGTGCGCGCTTCCCAGGACACCACCAAACCACTGGCCCACTTAGCACACGATGTTCCGCCAGACCAAGAAGCGCGTGGCCAAGCGGCGCAACTTTGCCGGAGACGAGCACGGCCAAGTGGACGTGCGAGGGTACGGCGATGAGGACGACCAGATGCAGTACGAGGCGCTGTATCCCGCGAAGCTGACGTGGTACCGGCTGGCGCCGCAGGGCGAGATCACGCTGGAGCAGTTCGAGACCTGGGCCATCGACCGGCTGAAGGTGCTGCTGGAGCTGGAGTCGCTGTGGCAGCGCAACAAGAGCATGAAAGAGATCGAGGCCGTGGTCAAGCCGGTGCTGGCCGCAAAGCTGCCGCTGGCCGACGCTGAGGGCAAGAAGAAGGACTACTACTCGCACTTTGTGCTGCGCCTGTGCTTCTGCCGCTCCAAGGAGCTGCGCGACAAGTTTGTGCGCGCCGAGACCCTGCTGTTCAAGCTGCGCTTCCAGGTCCTGACCGCTGCAGACCAGCTGCGCTTCATCCGCAGCCTGCACCTGCCGTACCTGCAGCCCATCGACGACTCTGAGAAGGACCGCCTGTCCGCCCTGCTGTACCAGGCCGTGGCCCCGCAGCTGGCCTTCCAGCTGGGCATCTCAGAGGAGTCCCAGAGACGCCAGTTCTTTGCGCGAGAAAAGTACTACAAGCTGCCCATGGAGCACGTGATGGATCTCGTGGGCTCGCGCCAGGTCCTGGTGCGCCGGGGCTGGGCCTACGTGCCCCAGTTCTTGCAGCTGAACCTGCTGAGCAACGAGTACAGCGACCAGCTGCACCGTGACCTGATCCACACCTACCAAGTGCTTCCAAAGCTCAACGAGGACGACCGTCTGTTGCCCATTCTGCACCACTTGTCGTGCGGTTACGTTGTTAGCGATCCAACAGACGCTGCGGGCGTGAACGACGAGTTCACGCACAAAAACGTGACCTCAGCTCACGTGACCTCGCACTTCCCACTGTGTGCGCGCCGCCTGATGGACGGCTTGCAGTCCACGCACCATCTCCGATACCAGGCGCGGCAGCAGCTGTCGTTTTTCCTAAAGGGGATCGGGCTGTCTGTGGACGAGGCGCTGCAGTTTTGGAGCGAAAGCTTCGCTGCAGGAAACGTGACCGTGGACCGATTCAACAAGGAGTACCGGTACAACTTCCGGCACAACTATGGCCTGGAGGGTAACCGCATCAACTACAAGCCGTGGGACTGCAGGACGATTCTGGCGAAGCCCAGACCTGCGCGTGGGGAGTTCCACGGGTGTCCGTATCGGGACTTGCCCACGGACCGGCTGGCGGCGTCGTTGAGGGACATGTCTCTGACGCAGCAGCAGGTGAACAGCGTGGTGGAATCGTGCCAGCAGCAGGAGTACACGATCGCCTGCACGAAGGTGTTTGAGGCCACGCACGGTGCGAACGGCACGCAGGCCCAGATCGTGCACCCGAACCAGTACTTTGAGCGGTCGCGGCAACTGGCGCAGGCAGCGCAGGCGGCGCAGGCGGGGTCAGGCCGGGTGGGCTGAAACGGACATGTGTCTGGAAGCTTCCACGCACTGCGGGCCGCGTGCGGCCCGCGTGCGGACCGCAGTGCTCCGGAGCGCCACAGAGACATGAAACGAAAAATCTGCGCATTGCTGCAAAGCGCGCCCGCGGGTCCCGTGACAGGCCTCCGGGTACCCCTGGGCGCCCGCAACGAAAATGAAAACGAATGGTGCAAAACAATATATAGCAGATACGTGTGCAGTGTGCAGTTGTAGACAGATAATGGGTACGAATCGGAAGCTTGGTAAGCGCGGAGCCCTGCAGCGCATTGCAAATCCTGTACCAGCGCAGCGTGTCGAGACTCATACGCACACGCCCACGCACACGCACACGCACACGCACACCGAGCGAGCGAAACCGCGCACGCTGCTCCGCCCCGGCGTTCCACGTACCAGATAACACGTCACGCTAAGCTATCGGCGGCAACACTCCCCTTGCAGCATGAATTACTACGGGTACTGGGACCACCCGTACTACGGGATGGCGCAGGGCCAGATCCCGCAAATCGGCGCGCAAATGGGCGCGCAGCCCGGGCCGCCGGCCGCGCAGGCCGCGATGGGCGACGAAACGGCCGGCGTGCTGCGCGGCCCAGGCCACTACGCCGGGTACGCGCCGCAGGAACAGCACAGCCCGGGCCAGGCCCACGGCCAGGGACAGGGACAGGGCCAACCCCAGGGACAGGGTCAGGGCCAGCCACAGGGCCAGCCACAGGGTCAGCCACAGGGTCAGCCACAGGGTCAGCCACAGGGCCTGCCCCAGCTCCAGCCCATGGCCGGAACCGCCCAGCAACTGATGTACTACCCGTACTCCGGCTACTCGTACTACTACCAGCAGGTGCCGCAGCAGATGGCCCAACAGATGGCCCAAATGCCCCAGATGGCGCAGCCGCAGATGCCAGAAGATGACGCCGAGACAAAGAGTTTACAGGGCCAACCAGGCCAGCAGGGCCAGCCGGGCCAGCAGATGCCAGTACAGCTGCAACAGTTTGCGCCGCCAATGCTGTCCAGCGCGGTAAGCGCGCAGTCTGCCGCCTACAACCAGTCGCCCTCCTCGCGCTACTACCAGCTGCCCCCGGCTACTACGTACCAGCACCCGCGGTTCCAGCAGTACGGTCTGCCCATGATCCAGCATCCGGGCCAGGGCTCCGTGTCCATGCCGGCGTCAACGACGCGCGACAGCACAGTGGCGGCCCACCAGTTTGGCAACAGCAGCCCGCTGGGATCGTTTAGCAGCGTGTCTAGCAACAAGGAGTTCCCGCTGAAGCGGCGCAAGTCCGGTAAGAAAACGCACCTAACGCCAGGCCAGCAGCAAGCGCAAGCGCAGCAGCCCAGCCAGAGATCCAAAGTCACCACAACGATGTGGGAGGACGAGCACACCTTATGTTACCAGGTTGAGGCGAACGGAGTTAGTGTGGTGCGGAGAGCGGACAATGATATGATCAATGGGACAAAATTGCTGAACGTGACGCGGATGACCAGAGGCCGCCGAGACGGGATCCTGAAGGCGGAGAAAATACGTCACGTGGTGAAGATTGGGTCGATGCATCTGAAAGGGGTGTGGATTCCGTTCGAACGGGCGCTGGTGATGGCGCAGCGCGAGAAGATCGTGGATCTGCTGTACCCGCTGTTCGTGCGTGACATTCAGTCGATAATCCAGCAGGATTCGAGCGGGAAGTACGCGCATGTGCAGGGCGGTGCTGCGATGCCGCTGCAGGCTGCAGGCGTGCCGCATGCAGCAGAGGACGCGGCAGCGTCGAACCACATGATGGTGCTGACGCAGGCCGGGGTTGTGATGCAGCAGCAGCAGTACAGCGCAGAGCCGCAAGAGCAGGCCAAGCCCGGCAATCCGGAGAGCAGCGTGGACCAGAACCAGCCGCCTGCTCCGCATGGCGGGCACGGCGAGGACGGCGAGGACGGCGGCCACAGCGAGCACAGCGAGCACAGCGAGCACAGCGAGCGCAGCCCGCAGCAGAACAACCAGGGCAGTACAGAAAGCGTAGAAATAAACAAGCCTGCCGACAAACACGAGCCACACATGGTGGAGGCCAACACCATGTCGAGCAAACCCAAGGATTGATGTGGCCCTTAAGATATAGCGAAAACGCATCCGTTGTAACCATACTTCTCTCAGCTTTTAGTATTATATTATATACAACAAAGATCTACCCTTTATGTAGCACGCGTGGGACCCTCAGGGGCCGCCAGGGGGCCACCAGGGGGCCACCAGGAGCTGCTGACAGCGCTTTAATCATGGTCTTGTTCTTGTGTTGATGTTTCGTAGCACTGTGCTATATAATAATACTGAAAATTACAAGGCTTGACGTGTTTTGTGTAAGTTTGACATTAGGAAGCATGAACAGGCTTCACGCCAGCAGGCTTTGAAGCAGGCTGTGTAGTAGGCCTCTTGGTGTGAAATTGGGACAGTCTTGTTAGCTTTCGATAGTTTTCTGGGTTGACCTACAGGATGATGAACGGAGGAACGCCAAAAAGGTTCGGGTACGGCCTGAACGATGCCAACGAGCGCATGGTTCCCGATGAATACAAGTACAATTCATCCATGATCAGCGAATTGATCAAGCAAAACAAGGATTTGCACCGCCAAGTGGTGGAAAAACAAGAGGAAATCGACCGACTGAACGTTTTGATCGGGTCTTTTAGGGCGAAACTCATAAAGTACACGGAACTCAACAAGAAGATGCAGCAAGAACAGGATTTAGAGAATCGGCGCAGTTTCAAATCGGGTGAAAAGGCTGGGCGTGAAGCACAACAACCGGACCCAGATCTCATACAGATACGCAAAACGGCTGGGCCGGAGGACAGCAAGATAGAGGATATCTACCAAAAACTCGAGCTGCTCACAGATCTGGTGAATGAAGCAATACAAAAGAAGAATAACCATGAACCGGAGCGGTACGTGGTACATAACCCACTCAGAGCTGTCAGCGACGATGATATCATAATCTCGGAGTCTCAAGAGTTTAAACAACTGCAAGATCAGATCGACATCTTGAAGCGGAAGCTTCTGATAAAGAAAGAGAATGAGCTGCGAAAACTCTCATTGAACAAAGAGCTTGCAGATCTCATGGATGAGTTGAGTATGAATGGAACTAGTTCAAATCCTGATCCCAACGTAGATTATTTTGATAGGCCAAGATCAAATCAGCACAGAACAACAAATGAAAACCAGCAACAACTGTACTGTGATCATTGTCATCCGAGTACTCATACCCAAAGACAACCACAAGACCCAAAATTCGTTAATCTCAAAGAATCACTAGAAACTCCAACCCCTACACCTACGCAAACACCTCGTAAGCTGAAAAGAGAAAAGGACGCACACGTTGCCAACAAACAATACTCGCTGTGGTAATAGGATATAGTACGGTGTATAATTGAACTCGTCTCAAGGTTCTGGTTTGTATTAGTAAAGAAAAAGCGGTCTCCAAACTGAGCTGTTCGCTTATATCGAAAACATGTGGTCTTTGACGTGATCAATTATGTGATTGTTTACTGTATATGACAGACTAGTTCTAGTTTACAGAAAGGTGAATTCTTAATCCAGAGGCAGGCGCACCAATCCTTGAGATCAAGGCAATGCTATCAATCTTCCCCTTCTCACTGACATGGTACTTAGCACCGGTCAAAGGATCGGATACAGATGGAGTTCCTTTGTAGATTGGTGTATGAGAAGCTGCGCATATGTCGAATTCGGCATATGGATCAAAATCTATTTCAACTGCATCATGGGCAATAGAATCTGCTTTCGTCTTGATCTTTTGAGCCTGTTCAGCACGAGCACCAGTGGTAACAATCTTCAGAAATTCGCCGGCGAAATAAGATGCTAGTACGAAGTTCTTGTTCTTAAAAGACTGCGCCATAGCAACGTTCAATGCATTACTCCTATGTACTGGGAGAAGCTTTGTCTTGCTAAAGTATGCCGCCAGTTCTAGGTTGCGTTTGATGCTATCAGAAGGTAGTGCACGACGCTCCAGTTCCATGGAAAGTCCCAAAATATACTCGCGTGCAGTTGCTAGTGAAGATTGGGCAGTGGTTTCATCTTCCTTATCAGTAACGGCCAACAGAGTCACTGTATAGATAACATCACGGAAATGTTCAATTGCCACTTCCAGTTTGTTGGCCTTGAATGCCTTAAAACCCTCATTCATTTTGGCCGTTACAAGTTGAATACCTGGAATGAAAGGTAGGATCTTAGAAGCTTCGTCCTCTTCAACATCCGAACGGATGTATCCTGTAATGGAAGGTAATTCATGTGGAGTTGAACTCATGTACGTTCTTGCACCATCGTATATGTCTAGGAAACGAGATCTGAGAGGTTCAAAATTTACCACAGCAATCTGTTTATGCAAGGCCTGAGCTGCTGCATCGAAAGCTCCTGCCGCGACTAAAACGGAAGGTAGCTTCGAATTCTTAACCCAAGTCGCTACTTCAGATTCCTCTACAGGTTCTTCTTCAACCTCAAGTCCTTCTTCATTGAGTTCCTCTTCCAACTCTAAAGCGTCATCATCCAAATCCCAAGCATCTTCCTCGTCAACACCAGCTTCTTCTTGGAAGTCCAAATTGTCTTGATCTTCAAGAGTCAAACGAGCAGTATCTTGTTTCAATTCATCGATGGTATCTTCTTTTGTCTCTGAAACAGCTGGTTCATCTATCTGGCCCAACAGAGCCTTTTCAAAGAACGATGCCTCAGCTTCTTTCAAAGGCCAACTCTTCAACGGCGAAGAAATAGCAGGGAGCTTTACATTGGACGAAGGCGCAACTGTCTTAGGTAACGATACATCCTGTTCATCAATTCCCTGGGACTCTAAGATTGATTTAGCAAGCTCGGTGTCTCCATTGGATTTTGCAACAGCATAAGCCAAAGCAGGTGATCCTGCGTTCAAAAATACGTTTGCACGTTTTTGAACGGAATTGTTATAGAAGGTGTTTTGAATCAAACCAGCAATATCAGATCTGTGTTCGGAAATCGATTCCATTTTTGACAGCTTGGAACTATCTCCCTTCAATAAGTACAAGAACGATAATTTGTCAAATTGGCTGGTGTTCTGATAAACCAGTTCAACGATATCGGTATTACCTTGTAGGAATGCTTCCTTACCAAGTCTCTCCCAGACCAAATCATTCTTCAACTTTTCGCTTTCTTCAAGAGCAACAGAGAGATTACCGTATTGAGTGGCTAGGTCAAATCTAGTCTGGGGGTCTTCTACAAACTGCAAAGCAATTTCAGGGTAGCCCGACTTTTGCAGGTAGGAGATGATATTCTGACCAACCAAATTGGAGTTTTTGATAATACGTAAAACCTCTGGGAAATTTCTGTTAACAAGCGCCTTCTTGAAACGGTATTCAGTTGGGTCAATGGACAAGATTTCTACCTCGCCCTCTCTGTTCAATGCGTAAACATACTTTCCATGTACCTTGTTGATATAGAGTGTTTTCTCTAAAGTCTTGATAATTCCTGAGTCACCGTTTAACAAACAGTACTTAATGTGGTTTAGAGTGGAGTAGATCAACACGCCAGTTTCATCCCAGCTTGCGCTCTTGATTCTGATACTTTCATGGTTAGAAATAACGATCTCTAACTTGCGGTTAGCTATAGTGAGAGTGTGCTTGCTCATAAGAGCCAAGTACTGACCATCCTGAGACCAGACAGTATATTTGATGTTCTTCAAAGCAAGTTCAGCTAACAGCTTGCCTTGCTGAACATCCATCAGGGCAACAGAATGAGAGTAAAGAATCAGCACAGTACCTGGTGAAACCAACGACAATTCCTTTGGCGTTTCAGTTAGCTTTATCGACTTTGTTGTCTTGTTTTCTAGAGAACGCACCTCCAAACTACTGTTGCTCTTGTTGAAAACGACAAAACGATTACGAGCCACAAAGGTCGCATAGCTTCCTTCATCAGATATGACATTGCTGGGCTCGACAGCACCGGTTGGTTGCTTTGGAAGAACGCATAAACTGAACCTGTCAGAATCCTTTTCGGAAGAATTAACCAGCACAGAGTGCTGAGATGGATTGTAAGACATTGTTCTGAAAGAGCTCCATGCCTTCCCGATGCCTTTTAGAGACACGTATGGAAGCGAGGTAATTCTCTTATGGTAGTCGAACATCTGAACCTGTTTTTCTCTGTTCACAAAGAATAGCTGGTTCTGATTGACAGCGGTTGGAGGTCTTTCGCGGTCTAGCTTGAAAATCATAATACCCGAATCATGAGCAGCACCAAAGAGGTTCAGATTTGGATGTGCTCTGACTAACCAAAATCTATCGTTTTCTCTCTTAAACTGTTTGATAGGAGTACGCTTGTCAAGATCCCATACTCTTAGTGTCTTGTCCTCACCAACAGATATGATCAAATTCTGTTGTGGGTGGAATATAACCGAGTCAACGTTGTTAGTGTGACCCCTGCATGTGTCTACTTCCCATGCTTTTGTAGCGCTCATCCTCCATAGTTTAACTTGACGATCATCAGATCCAGATACGATCAAGGGAAGTGTTGGATGAAACGACGCCCAGTTGACACCTCTTGTGTGACCTTCCAAGATAAACTTGACTAGACAATCGCCAAATCCACCATCTAGTAAGTTCTGTTGCTGTCTCATCTGGTCTTCTAAAGTAAGGGTTCCTGGAGCAGAATGTCTCTTTCTCAAGCCAGAAATATCCCAAACTCTCACGGTTTCATCCAAGGACGCAGAAACAACCAAATCTTCCACAGGGTGAAATTGGGCGCACATGACGAAATGGTTGTGGCCTGTTAGACACGCAATCTCCTTTCTGTTCTGCCAGTTCCAGATCCTAATTGTTTGATCATCAGAACTAGAGATGATCCAAGGAAGCTCGTGGTGGAAGAAAACGGTACGCACATAGTCCAAATGGCCGTCTAATGTGAACAGACACTTGTTAGTGTCTAGCGACCAAACCTTGATCGTATAATCATCACCTGCTGACACAAATAGAGGCTGTGTAGGATGGAAATCAATGCCACGGACGGGGCCCTCATGATCCTCAAAACGATGTAAAAGAACACCCATACGGTAGTCCCATAGCTGAATGGTAGAAGAAAACAGCGCTACCAGAACCCAGGGGCGTGATGGGTGAAATGCAATCCCCTTGGCCCTGGTAGACTTCGATTCAAACTTCGTAAGCATCTTCATGGCTTGCTGATTCGAATCAAACAGTCAATACCCGGAATCTAAGATCTATTAATATCGTCCAGAAACCCTGAGTGAACAGTTTTCCACTATCAATTGATCCACAAAAGGTATGGTCTTGATGAATAAGTCTTCCCAGCCTGCTAACTCAATTGAAAACTGCTGCAAATCAGATAAACTCCGTATGTCCTTATTCTTAAAGTTAGCCTTCTATAATCAATTCGTGTTTATTCGAAAAGTTGTCCTTTACAGAAAAACTGAAAGAGTAGGGTAACTGTGACCCGGTAATGATGTACTATCTAAATCGTATCACGTGACCGAGGTCAGATTATCTATCGAAGCTAGCTGGATGCTGATAGACCTAGACCTAACCCATTCACAAAACTGAATATGTTTATATATCGTACATGTGCAACATGCATCTTCTGACAAGTCTTGTGGCACGCTCAAATGGATTTCTACTATGTTGAGCCGCTGCAGAGTTTTCCATTGACGGTATTTGGGTGGCTCCCTCAAGGGTTGCAGATTGACTTCCGGCACTGGAAAATTCCTGGCCTACCTTAGGGTCTTTCTGCAAAGCGTTTGTGTCCTGAATAAATCTATTAGAGTTTTCCGGTGTGATTTGTAGTTGTCTATCCACTGAATTCTCAATTTTAAATTCTCCTCTGTTCTCCCCGTTCTTGTCCAATCCGGCTAGACCAGGTAACACACCTCGCTTCCATGTCACAGAATCCTCCGACCATAATTGTTCATCCAGTTTCTCGTTTTTGTAATTGTACGTGATGTCAAGCATTCCGTCAGGACTTACGGGCTGTTTCGATTTGGCCAAATCGTCCATGATCATGGGCCAGAATTTGTTTTCATACGGTGTTATTGAGACGCTTTCTACAGTAGCATAGAACTGGCCCTTTTCTAAGATATCCGGGGAATTCTCCCAGTCAATGAGCCCTCCGGCCCACATTATTGTACCTGGGTGTGCATCTTCTCTGCCACCAGGCCACACAGAAACTTGCAATCTCATTGGAGTCTGCGGGTACTCAAAGATCCCTTTCTTTTCGTTCCATGTATCCTTCTTGTACAACGTTCTTACTATGACACCATCCACAATCCAATGAATTCTTTCCTTGTCCCAATCGACCTCGTACTGGTGTGTATTTTCAAAACTGTTCGAGCCAAGCTGAATCTTTTCCATTCTCGTGTGGTTCAATTCTCCTTGATGGTAGTAATTAGACTGAGTATGAGATAACTCACCACCGATGAACTCGTAATCAATTTCATCACCTACTGTTGATATCAACACAATTGCTGTTACTACCCCTCTTCCTCTGGCTGTCTTCATCTTCACTGTTGCGCGTCCGTATAGGAATGACCTGGTTGAGGATATTAGACTACCAGTACTATGTTTAGGCATACCAAGAGTCAACTGTCCCGGGGCGTCGTAGCGCACGTACCCACTATAAGTAAAATGATAGTCTCTGAGCATCTGCTTGATCCTTTTCTCCTCGGATGATATTAGATACTCAGTGTAATGCACCATTCCTCTTGTCTGAAGATCTGCGTCAGAAATTCCATTGACTGGATGATTAATTCCAGGTTCTTCTCTAACTGCAAAAGTGCTGAACAATGCAGGCTCTTGCTTCATCGAGCTGTGCAACTGGAAATTGGAAACCATCGAAGGTAATAAAGCAGGCTGCTCAACACAATTGCCTGGTTTATTGGAATGCCGGGGATTGCATCCTCCGATGCAAAAAGGTCCACTGCCACATTGTCCGAATTGTGAACAACAAGGCCAGTTTTCCGGACAGTGCGATTCATCATTGCATGAAATTGACTGCTCTGGGAAAAACCTCGGAAGTCCCTGACTCATTGCTGGAAGAACCACTGTTGCCAGGAGGAATGTACCGACTGTGAAACGCACCATGACAGTTTTCTTTTAGTCTTCACAGTACACAGCTCCTACACCAAAAACATCTAAAGATCTGGCAGCACAGACAGTATGTCAACTATAATAATCATTATTGATACCGCGAGTTCTTTGCCCATCTTCATCGACCTTTATATAGGTTTTCGGAGTGCAATGTCAACTGACACCATTTTACACTCATCGTTGACGCGCTGACACAAAAGCTATATCTCGGCAGATCCAAAATATCGGACGAAAATTGTCACAGTCGGTCCGTAACAAGCCTTTTTGATGCAGTTGTGGCTCCGTTCAAGTAAGGGAGTGTTCTTTGGTGTTAAGTATCTTTTATAATTGCAAGACCTCTTGCAATAAGGGCATCTTACCTGTATATATTTTGATTCTGTGAGTAAGCTAAATGGATAATTTCGGTAAAGGCTGAGTATCAATCAGTTGACCAGTTTCAAAGTCTTTTCATCAAACTCAATAAGTCTCTTCTCTTCTTTAAGTCTGTTCTGAATGATGAAGAGTAAGTTGTAAAACATCTTTAGAGTTGGTACTTCGACATTGTTCTTCTTGGCGATGCGGATTGGGTTTCCCAAGATTATTTCAAGCTCCATCAGCCTCTTGTTCTCCAAATCGACACACATTGAAGGCTTGTACACAATATCCTTAGTGATGTTGTTGAAGTATTCCAATAAATTTTCATCAATTGTGATCCCCTCACTTTTGGCAATGCGAACAATGTCTTGCATCGCCGGTCTGAAGAGCTCAAATTCGGTGGCAGATTTCCCAACAGAGAATTCAAAGCATCTTGGAACGTCTACTCCAACAAGTGCAGTTGTCGTGTTGATAGCGGCGTTGTAAAGAAGTTTCTCCCATCTTGTCTTGCGAACATTTTCGTCGAAAATACCCTCGTTGTGACCTTCGTTGTGGTAGATGGTTGTCAGCTTTCTAGCCTGGTCAACTGAGATTGTATCATCTTTATCAAACGCACCAAAACTGACGTGGTCCTTGCCCTTTTGAACAATGTGACCGGGACCGACTTTAGTCGAAGCGATGAATTGAACACCGGATAGCAGAGATAGGTTGTACACATTCTTATCAAAATGGGCCAACACCTCCTTCTCCAAGTCAATCCCGTTTTGGATTAGGACAACGTTGGTTGTTCTTGAGTCATCTATCTGATGGTTTGAATTTACAACAGGCTTTAGAATTGCATGTACAGTAGAGTCTGCGGGACCATCCGGGATGTTCTTCGTAGTAATGATGATAAAATCAAAGAACTTTCTTGATAAAGTAGCCTCGTCCACCGTCCTGTAAACATTATGAGGTCTCCAGTCCCTAACTTCTCCATAATCGCAAGAGTCTATTTTGTATCCTGACTCCATGACATGATTGTAGTCGGATCTGCAAACTAAGGAGACTTCGGATTGTCCATTGAAATACAACGAATATGCTGTTATCACACCAACACCACCAGCACCAATGACTAGCACATTTGTCGTGTGTGCTGAACCTAAAGCCATCTTTATCTGTCGTTTAGCACCTTCCAAATATTGCTAGGTTATGCTTATCAGTTTTATCTATCCACTAAGTTGGTAAGATATGATTCGAAGCTAACTTTCTAACTAGAATCCGAGATTTGCCTACTATGTATGCAAACGAGTGGTCATGCAAGATTGAAATCAACCCTTGGAATATGCCCATTCAGGATGCGAAACTCATCAGACTCACAACTTTATATGAATGTCTGAATTTGATATAACGATTAAAATTCAGGTTGACTACTAAAATAAATAGAGTCATAATTATAGTACAGAGATTGTTCCACCGAATGCGGTTGGATCATGAGAATGATGTGAAAATGATTGGGTCAAAAAAATGCTGCGCATATTGATAGGGTGAATGATTTATCATGAATTCCCATCTTTGGATGTGAACAGAAGCAGAACTGTTATCTAAATGGACTATATACAATGATATAATCCAACATAGAATCAGAATACGCAAGTTCTAACCTGTGAAGGGAGATTAATGGTCGGAAACACCTCAATTTGATGAATCAAAAAATGATGCGTATGGTATTACAGATGAAAGGAATTGAAACGATGAAAAGACATGTTACAACACTTAGTTCATGGACTTGACCAACTTGTTGATGAATTCCTCACGGTTACCGAAAGCACCACCCTGGATGAAGTGCTTGAACTTTCTTGGAACACCCCAGCCACCAGATGGGTTGGATAGCTTAAATGGCCACAAGAAGTTGTTAGCCTGCTTGAAGTGAGGACCAACAGTGACGATTTCGTGGATCAAGTCATCGACAGACAAGATACCGTACTTACCCAAGTTAGCTTCAACAACAGAGTTGTCGGACAATGGGATTCTCTGCTTGTTGACCTTACCGTAACCTCTCTTGTAGATTAGCTGTCTGACAGTGGAAACAGATGGGTAACCGTAAGCAATGTATGGCTCAATCAACTTCAACAATTCAGAAGTAGCCTTGGTGACCTTGACAAAAGTGGCAGAGTTGATTTGGTTCAATCTCAACAATTGCAAAACCTTTCTTGGCTTTGGAGCAATCTTGTTGATACCCTTGATTCTGACAACGAAGACCAACTTGGCCTCAGCTGGAACGTAGTAAGAAGAGTTAGCCTTAGCTTCTCTCTTAGCATCAACAATGGCTCTTTCAGCAGCTTCGTACTCCTTTTGGTAAGCAGCGTTTCTTTCCAAAATGGCAGCTCTCTTTTCCTTGTTAGCCTGATTGTGATGAGTGTGAATTCAATGAATTCAAAGTCTCTAATGTTAGTAACATAATCCAAGATTATAATCAAGCTTGCGCGAAGTTCAAAGTACCAATATGTCGGGAGAAAAACCGTTAATATCAATTCAGCTGAATATAACACGACATTCAAGAGAAACCACATAATTGTAGCATGTAAACTGAGTCAGGCGAAAGATGGTGATTAGTTCGACAACATCGCCGTAGCTAGTCGATAATTGAATTGGGATTCAAAAGGTCTTCATCATTTTAAAGTTTACAACAGCCTTGGTCTCTCTTAATTGAGTATCTTTACATTTCAGGAGAATGACAAGCGGTCCCATTCATATAGATGGTTTCTTTGAATACGGCGGCTTTTGATAAGTTGCGAATTTTAACATACAGCCTTACGAGCGACTCTTTCAGCAGCGACCTGTTCAGCGGTCTTCTGTTGGGCCTTAGCCTTCTTAACTTGGGATTCTGGAACCAAAACCTTTCTGTGGGTAATAAGTGTTACGAGAACAGATATTGTTAGTGAGAGTTCATGGTAAATGCGAAGACAACGCCGTCAGATAGTCAAAATTTCAAGAGCTGACAAGTGGAATTGAACAATGAGCTCACATTTCATAACATGAACGCATTGATTCAGTGTCACATGTCACTCTCGAATCTTGATTGAGCGTATGATTCGCCAGCACAGAGAGATGATATATACACAAGTCACACCAAACTGAAAACACCACTTTTCATTCGGTGCAAGGGAGTTGTGCAGAAGTAGACTGGAGTTTATGGAACTGAAGAAGTTTTCACGTTCTTCAAAATCTGGTATTACAGATTCCACAAACAACACCCGTACTTTTGTCCTAAATTTAATTAGGAAATCCCCTACTTGTTCGTTTCACAGAGAAGTATGCCGGCACACAATTGAATTCAGATTGATCAACCTGAGTTAGATCCTTCTAGTTCAAGTGCGACTCGAGTACACACCGCCTCGTCTGTTTGCTTGTACATGAAATAACGTACTCAGCAGCCATTGTTAATTGATGATCGTTGATTGTCTGTGATCCTGCTCTATTAGCCTGAACTGCAATATATATCGTGGTACAGAAGTGGTGGGTAAAGTCAAATCGCTCTATTCTTTATATAGCCTTAGCACTGAAATATTTCATCGCGACAGACCAGTGCGTCAACGCAGCATAAGATGTGAAAAACTGATATAACCATTTTCAGTAATTGTACCAGGTTTCAAAAAAAGTACAAATCAAGTTTTCGTGGTGTCTGGGTGTTTAGCAGTCCCGCGTTTATATTCTTACTGATTTGATGCAGTATAGTGCGTAACAGGTCTACTAAAGTCAACTACTGGAGGTGCTATGAGTTCTGAATTCAGTCCCGAAAGATGGTGTTAATTTGTAGACATCACTGCCGTAGCTAGCCACATTAAAATGTTCAAGACACTTGTCATCACTACAGAACGCATGCAACCTCATTAAACAAGAAATACGGAGCTGCGAGTAAAACGAATTTCCATTAACCTTAACGAAAACACAATGTACCGCATACTTCGTCGCCGTTTGGCTAACGCTGAGCCAATTCGAAGCTTTGAAACTTTGCCTTTATTCTTTCGACTACATAATGTAGACTGTTCTCACACTACTATAGTAATTGTCCGCTTTATATAGTCAAGAATGAAAAATTTCACTTTTCGCTAAAACATGAAAAATGACAACATTGAACGATGAGCTAGCTTTAATCACAGAAAACCAAGTGTTAGGGCTGCATAACAAATCGAAGGGTGTGAGGGAGCTTTAACAAAGCTATCAAGGAACGTTTGGGTCATTTTTAGAAAATTATAGATGACGTGTGGTAATTAAGGGAGTTTTACTTGCTTTCAGCGCTCTTAATGTTGTATACTTGTATAGATGAGATGAGTAGGTTTGCGTGCCAGTTTGCCAGTTTCTAATTAAGTTTCTGTGCATTAACAATTTTAGTACATAATAGCCACATGAGTCAAGTGTACTCTGAGGACTGTCATTCAAGGTTAACGGTGCTACAGTGAGCGAAGGCTGTGATAATGAGTGCTGTACTAGATAGGGGAGCTTTCCTCTCTACGGGTGGAGAGCCGGACTACAACCATGCGACAGATAAAGAGTACCAGAGACTTAGAGGTCTAGCGGACGCAGCGCAGAAAGAGAGGCAGAAACTGTCTCAACAGTCCCAAAATAGCTTCAAGAGTGGCGACAAGGCCAAAGCCCATGAATTGAGCCAGCTGGCAAAGGAAAAAATGAAAGAGGCGGAAGATTACAACTTGCAGGCAGCCGAGTACGTGTTTGTAGCAAACAATGCAGACAGCACATCCACGGAAATTGACTTGCACGGGCTCTTTGTGAAGGAAGCCAAATGGATTCTGCAGCGTAGAATAGCAGCAGCAGTCAAGAATGGTGAGACTGAGCTTCAAGTGATTGTAGGGAAAGGTCTGCATTCCTCGAATGGCGTAGCTAATCTTAAACCTGCGATCCAGGAACTTTGCGACGAGGCAAATTTGAACGACAGAGTGGATCCCAAGAATTCTGGAGTGATTCTGATTGACTTAAGAGGTGCCAAAATCCCAGTGGCTTGGGATACGACAGATTTCAGTACTTTTGCACAAAGCCAAACGAAACCAAGCAAGCCACAGAACGTTTACCATGGGCAACAGCAACCGCAGTATACCCAGCACCACCAGCAACAGCAACATCACCAGCAACAGCAACAGCAACAGTCGTTTGTCAACTCCAAATTGGCTCATCAACTATTATCACTGTTGTGTCAGTGTATCAAGAAGAATATGTGATTGGGTCGCAACTAGTCTCAAGACTGTGTAACAGAAGCTAAACTACTGATAATTAATTTTGTACTATCTAGTGATTGTGAGAATCGACAACTCAGTTGATTCCGAAAACCGAATTGTAATTTTGCAGAACCTCTGAAACATTCTTATCCATGCTATTTTCGAGTTTGTCCCTACAGTACCACTGGATTCGACTCAGTAGGCTATTCCGCACCCACCAAGACTCTTGCCTAACGAAACCAGGAGTCGCATCACTTGTAGCGTAAAATTGCAGCGATAGGGTTGCAAACAGATACCATATTAGGAACATCGCCACTATACCCAGCAGAAATCTTGGTTGCACGAGGTTATACAGCTTCCATGGTATGCCATATTTTACGAACCTTGTTTTGGGGCTACCATCCACAATTCCATAATTTAGCTGATTTTGCAAATCTCGTATGTCCTCAGTCTGTTCGGAAAGCTTTCGATTAAGCTCGTTTATTATGAATTCATGCTTCGTATTATCTATGACTTGGGGGTTCGCCTTCTCCTGAGCCAAGAAGAACTGAAACTGGCGCTCCAAAAACGAGTACTTCTCCCTCCACTCTTCCACCTCTTTTTGTAGCGAGTCCACTTGTTCGGCCAGCGTCGCTGCATTCACCGTCTGAGGTTTCCTGTAGCTGCCAAATAATCCTGTGCTCCGTTGAGATGGCGTTTCGCTCTCTGATGCCATTGCAATCTGTACCGCAGTATCCAAAGAAGTGCCAACAAGAGTCGCAAACACCTCAGAAAACTCGCTTCTGCTTAATCGTTTCATGGGATCATTGCTGATCCACGATTCTATTACCTTATCATTGGATGGTGTGGTCAAATTGCTCGGTAACTCCCGGTTTATTAGCGATATCATCTCTGGAATGTCTCTTGCATATATATATCCTTGCCGCTCTGGGTCTAAAATCAACCATACGCGGTCTAAAAGCACGGTGGAATTCATTATTCAGTTTTTGGCGTTATATTCCTACCCTATGCAACTGAGAGTACAGGTCAGCGGCTATGTAATCGTGAAACAACTCGTATTCACATAACTTGTAATCATTTAGGCGCTTCTGTTTGTTTTTGTTTTTATAAGGGAAGCCTTATGAAAAGGTTTCATCGTTAGCTGGATACAATTAGTTTTTGATACCACCAGCCTCTGCTAGGGCAGTTGGCTCACCGGCTGGTGGTTTATACATAATGCAGGCTACTATATGTAGAACATCCAATATACTACTAGTCCCTCTTATCTGTGGGGTCTATCTTGAATAGCTTATCGGGATTCAAAATACGTAATGGGTCCACAGCCATCTTGATTCTTCTCATGACAGACAGCGTATCTTCACCTAGTTCCATCGCTAAGAATTTTCTCTTAGAGGTTCCTATGCCGTGCTCCCCACTGCAAGTACCCTCGTTGGAAATAGCTCTGAGAGTCATGTTGTCGATGACTTCAAACGCTTTCTTCTCTTCGGTAGCGTTGTACATGACCAGACAATGGAAGTTCCCATCACCGACGTGACCCACAACAGTTCCGTATAGCCCGGCGTCATTTATGTCTTTAAGGCACTCGTTTATCGTTTCGGATAGGCGGGAAGTAGGTACTGCGATGTCAGTGGACCAGATTTTGACGTCTGGTCCGAAAATGTGTCGGCCGTAATCTATAGACGACCAGAATATAGATTTACGGGCAGACCACAGCTCTTCTTGTTGTTCTGGTGTCTCAGCAAACTCGCATGACGTGCAATTCATGTTCTCGGACAAGTTTTTGATGTCGGTCACGAGTTCGTGAAGAATAGTTTTGTTGTGAGAGCCCAGTTTGAATAGGATCGTTGGATCCTCCTTCCAAACCTTAGTGGTCTGTCCACTGAAATTGATGGCCTTCATCATGTTGGCATCAAGTAATTCAATGGCATTGATTCCCAGAATTCCTTTTTTGGTCAATGACTGCACAAGTTGCGTCGCTTGGTTCAGATCTTTAAAACTGACAATCGATATTGTCTCATGAACTGGCTTGACATGTAGCTTCACCGTGGCTTCTGTGACTATTCCCAGAGTTCCTTCAGATCCAATAAATAGCCCTGTTAAATTGTACCCGTTCGAAGATTTCTTGGGCCGCTGCTTGGTTTTAACTATTGAACCATCAGCCATAACAACAGTCATATTCACGACATTTTCTTTCATAGTGCCATACCTATATGCATTGGTTCCTGAACAAGACGTGCCAATCTGTCCTCCAATTTCGCAACCTGGAGCGCCGTCAGGTCCAAATAACAACCCTAACGGCTCCAGATACTCGTTGTTTAATTCAGTTGCTACGACACCAGGTTGTACAACACAATCCAGGTCATCCTCATGGATCTCCAAAACTTTATTCATGTGCTTATTGAAATCCAAGACCACAGTGATCGTGTCGCGTTGTGTGTTGTCGCCGCTTTCCCCATTCGCCTGGTTTCTAGTTGATGTGAATTGGCCCTCGAGAGAGGTACCACCTGCAAACGGAATCACAGGCACGCGGTACTCGTAACATAATTTCATGATCTGAGAGACATGTTCAGTGTCGTGCGGGAACACAATAACGTGTGGTCTTTCGTTATCCCTAGGTTTGTGCAGAGTGTAGTTGTTGAAAGAGTGATCATCGAGGTCGGACTCTTTGTGCGACATATCTGATGGAGCCACAATTTCAGATAGCTTGCGTTTAAACTCCTCAAGCTGTTTGTTGGGATTCAGGTACTCTGGCGGCTCCAGATCTTGCAACAGCGTCTTGGAACCGTTCGGGAACTTGCATGACTCATGGTGACGATAGGTCGAACTTCTGCTATAATTGTAACCGTGACCTACCAGAAATCCTACAGAGACCAATACAAGGCCTTTACTGACTCTGGCCCTCGGTCTGGATGGAAACGCACGACTCAGACCCCTCTTGAACATGGTTTGAAATACCATTGAACCCAATGATATGTTGAAAACCTCACAGCACGCTCAAATCTTATCCTATCGCGCCCAAAAATAAAACCAAAAACAACTCAAAACTCCTGCTCTACAACTACCCGCTTATTCAAATATCAAAACTCATTTTCGACAGTCCAATGTTAATTATCTCGACAATTGGGTTTGTCTTTACATATCAACTTAAACTGCAACCTCTAAAGGCTTGTAAAAGATGGAAGCACGAAACAAAAACAAGCATACGGAACATTTCACGTTTTAGCAACCTATCCGGTGGATAAACTCTGCGCCACTCAGCTAGGTTCGTTTGGTCGGCGTTTGAGAAGCTCTGGCCTCATTTTAATGCCCAACCTTGTTTACGTAAGTATGTGGTGTACGGAGTGTTGATGGTTGGCAAAGGCGACATTTTCGCATAATTCATAGTTAAAGGAACTTTGGCAAAAAGCATCCATCTTAGTACTTGTCATTTTGGGTTGAGATATGGCAGTTTAGGTCATCAAGCGACCGGTAGTGTTCAGCAGTTCACGTTCTACTATATTCCGATTGTTTTGTGTCTTTTGTGGGGAGAAAAGACGTTCTAATTGTGATTAAAGTAGCTTTGTGAAGTCCTTTGCTTGAGTTGCCTGACCCTGGAGTGAATATTACTTTGAGTTGTTAAAGTGTACAGCACTGTTGGAGGCCAGAATTTGTCACCAGGAGGATTTTGTTTTGTGGGAACTTTACGCAGCGAAGGTCGCAGTGCGAACAGTTGTGTGTTAACGCGGAGATTAGAAAAAGATCTGAGACCCATTTGTAACAGGTATATGCTGCAAGGTTGAACCCTGAAACAGAAATATGAGTAAGAACACGTTTACTGGGACGTTTGACGAGATCTCCAGTCCTAATAGCCTAATGCTGCCCAATGACGGAGGCAATGCCGACCATGCTGGAATACCGGTGGTGCAAGACCCATATTCAATATCGGATGTGCTGAATCAAGGACCCGGTAAAACCCCAGTGGCAGCTGAAGATCCACTTATCGAGGACATTGTCAATCCCTCGTTAGACCCAGAAGTGCTGTCTCCAAACGGCTCTGCTTCAGATGCAATCTCTCCCTTATTTCAACACCCGTCGATCGGGTATGATCAAAGAATCAATAGATCTTCGTCCGCTGCCAGTTCGTACCATATCGGAAACACGCCTGGAGGCATGGACAGAAAGCGTAACAACGACAGTGTCGCCAATTCGCTGAATAAAGAGAGCTTTCAGGGTTCCCGTTCTAGCTCTAGTGTAGATTTGAATGGGACTTCGAACGGATATGATTTCAAGTCCCAAAGACAAAACCAGTCGGAAGACAGAAAAGTACCTCATCAGCCAATTGTCTCGCTGAATAACAGGAGGCTGTTATCCAAATCGCATGGCGACAAGGGCCACGGGAAGAAGAACGTGGGCACCACAAGAACGAGACCTGCGTTTGTCAACAAATTGTGGAGTATGGTGAACGATCCAAGCAACGAAAAATACATCCACTGGTCTGAGAACGGTGAATCCATCATCGTTCCGAATAGAGAACGTTTAGTGCAGGAAGTGTTGCCCAAATATTTTAAGCATTCAAACTTCGCCAGTTTTGTCCGTCAACTGAACATGTACGGCTGGCACAAGGTCCAAGATGTCAAGAGCGGAAGTATGTTGAGTAGTAACGATAGCAGGTGGGAATTTGAGAACGAGAACTTCAAGCGGGACAGAGAGTATTTGATTGAAAACATCGTGAGACAGAAACCAAACTCCAATATGGCCGGTAACAACAATGACGAAGTTGACATCAACATATTACTCAATGAAGTGGAAACGGTTAAATACAATCAACTTGCCATAGCTGAAGA
The DNA here is from genome assembly GCA_030705165.1 of Kluyveromyces starmeri. Taxonomy (NCBI): domain Eukaryota; kingdom Fungi; phylum Ascomycota; class Saccharomycetes; order Saccharomycetales; family Saccharomycetaceae; genus Kluyveromyces; species Kluyveromyces starmeri. The sequence continues at coordinate 161,451 of JANIWV010000012.1, read as the reverse complement.
TTTGAAACGTATCGCCAAGGACAACAAGCTACTGTGGAAGGAAAACATGATGGCCAGAGAGAAGCATCAGTCCCAACAGCAAGTCTTGGAAAAGATTCTCAGGTTCTTGTCTAGTGTGTTTGGGCCCAACGCTGGTAAATCGATTGACAGCGGATTTCAACCTGACTTGATCCACGAGCTGGGCGCAATGCAAGTGCACAATAACAGCAGCAGCAACCCAAACAATGTAGGCAACGGTCCTATGTCTCACAACTTCTACGCTGGAGAAAACGACCCCGACGGCAACATGTTCGGGCCCATGAGTCCCACAGACCCTACAAAACTTCCGCCAGACCAAAAGATCAAACCCAGGCTTTTACTCAAGAGTCGATCCACTTCCAGCTCTTCTTCAAACCTGAATGACAAACACTACGTGCAGCCCAGTAACAGCAGCCAGCAGGGCTTCTCTCCTTCGCCAATGCTGCAGCCGCAGTACCCCTACGTCATTCCTGACGCTGGGCGTTCTCCGGCAAACGTGAATCCACAACCAAGAACCCTGCTGCAGCCCGGCACCGAAACTTCGGACCCTGCGTTCTTCCAAGATCTACAAAATAATATTGACCGTCAAGAAGAGTCCATCCAGGAGATCCAGGATTGGATTACAAAACTCAGTCCGGGGGACGACCCAAACACGCCCATGTTCCCAGACCTCAACATCCCTCAGAACTTCTCCTCAGTGGGCCCGCTGCCTGTCCAGACGCCAGGGCTCGAAGAGCTGCACAACCCGCAGATCCACGTCCCAGATTACAGCCCCGACGAGGAGTCGTACTCGGGAAGAAAGAAACGCAAAACAGGGTAACCCTATAAATACGTCACGTGACCTCTCGCCCCCTCCCAGGGCGTGGTACTATACCCTTCCGCACCGAATACATCGTACGCTGTGCAGTGTCTCTGCATGCGCCAGACCTATACAATAATACACAGCATCTATACCAAGCAAGCCCTGCCTAGCTCAGAGCAACTTACTCTCGAAACTCCTCATCGAAACTCGCCATAAGGAAATCCGTCCCTGGGTTTCCAGACCCCAGCCGGTCGAAGCCCTAGCCAGAGCCTGTATATCGCAGCATTCCCTACCGCTTGGCACTGCCCCGTGCCTTGCTCTCAGCTCATCGCAACTCTGTGGTCTGCTTTGCCAAGCTCTTCAAGCCCGCAAACTGAAAAGAAAAAAAAAAAAAAATGAGACGAGGCGATCAAGGCTTTATTTGTGTATTTAAAGTGGAGCAATGATTAAAAATCTGGGGTAACGTTTTGCAAAAGAAGAGAACGGTTTCTGACGGTTGCAGTGTGTGCTATAAGGCTTATGAGAGTAGGAAATCAAAGATTCAGTTCTTTTAGAAGTAGATAAAGACTTGATAAGTTTTTTTGCAGGAGGAAGTAAAGTTGGAGAACGACTTCTAAGAATAGGTGCATCAGCAAATGGGAATTCCTATCGATCCAGGAAGCTATGGGGGTGCCAGGGCAGCGCACGGGCGGCCTGGTTTGCAGGCCGGCCCTCATGCTGCGCTGCAGAGGCGTGGCAGCAGTTTTACAGCGGGAAACAGTCTTGTGAGCTCGCGAGGCACGATGAACGGTGCGCTCACGATACGAAGACACGAGACGCACGGCGTGCGGACCGCTGGAGAAATGAGACACGAGAGTGTTGAAGGGTTCATGGTACTGTGGGACAAGTTTGGGAGCGAGATAGTGGTTGTGTCGCCGTTTGGCGAGGTGAGCGTGCATCATGTGGAGGGCGGAATCTCGCCCGATGAGGAGCTTATCTCTGTCGCGCGGCTTTCGTGGAACGAGTTCTTGTTCATGAGCCGGCACGGCGCAGTACTGTTTGCATGTATCCAGGGCGTGGTGCAGTTTGAGCGCTGGAACTGCGACCCGCTTGTCACGGTTTGGAGGCTGCCGCAGAGAAACGCGTTCTGCTGCGTGATGCGCGACGGAAGCGCGCTGGTGGCCAGCGACCCGCGGATCACGCTGCGGCGGGCGCGCGCGGCAGCCGTGCCGGACGCCGAGTCCCAGCGCATGACGCAGAACCTGGCCGGGTTCTCGATGCTCGAGCCGTACCCCGCCAAAAACGTCGTTGCGGTCGTCAAGGGCTCTGGCGCGCTCAGCATCTTGCGCGACACCCAGCTGCTCGAGATCACGGGTTTCGAGCTGACTACGGGAGGCGACAAGATCGTCAGAATGATATGGTCCGAGACAAGCCGGTTCTTGTGCATCGTGACGACCCAGCGCATCTTTGTCTACGACACTCTGGAGCACAAGTTCAGCGTGGTGGCCGGAGAGGCCCCGAACCAGCTCATCAGCTGGGGGCTGGACACCCTGTTCTTGCTTTCGACGCATCTGTACGGAACGATGCTCAAGGCCTTCCAGTACACGGACGACGAACAGCAGTGGATCTGCTGCGGCTTCGAGGACATCCGCTCCCAGTTCAGCATTGTGAACGCTCACGACATGCACGTGACCGGCCACGCAAGCACCGTCGCTGTGTACCACGACGCGGGCGTCCACACCTTCCACTACGCGGTGGAGCCCTGATCCGCGCGCCGTGCCCATGCACCCTGTGTACGTATGTATCCATGTCATGTACCTGCATAACTGTCACGTGATCTCCACGTGATCTGCATTTACCCGGCAATCGGACAATCTCGGAATTCCGTTCCGCTCGCAAGTCTCCAGACCCTGGCAGGGACCTGGGGAAGTCAGGGCGGGTAACGCGTGATCTCCGGGCGGGTAACCGATGGTGAAGCTATTTTCAACGTTCCGGTCCGGTTCTGGCATTAAGCACCATGAAAAAGTGAAATTTCAGTTTTCGATTAAGCTCATTGAGAAGAAGTCAGATGCAGTTTTAGTTGTTAAGCGGGTTTGAGAGTTGTTTAGTGGGATTCAAGGGTCGTAAGAAGGAGACAAGGATTGTTGGTGAATAAAGATTTGTTCAGAGCGGAAAAAACGGTGGTTTTTCAGGCGTAGCAGATACAGGACCAAGGATGAAGCATGAGTTTGAGGGCGTGCAGGGATCCATGGAGTCTGTGGATCCTCTTGGGGTGATGGATACAGAGTTGTGGGTGCCCTCTCCTAGTTTTGACCATATGATGGTGTCTCCCAAGACGGTTTCTTCCGCGAGTTCAGCAGTGACGCAGGGCGCGGGCTGCGGAAACGAGGGATATGCGGAGGGCGGGAGCAGTGGAGCGCCGGGCGTGCGGGCCGCGTCCAACGTTTCGTCCGTGAGCAGCGAGGTATCGTACAACAATGCGCTGAGCGAGAACGCCATCGAGGCGCTCAGAAGACAGCGGGACCAGAACAAACTGATCCACCTGGACCCGATCCCAGACTTCAAGGACAAGAGCGAGGTCAAGCCGTGGCTGCAGAAGATCTTTTACCCGCAAGGAATAGAGATCGTGATCGAGCGGTCAGACAGCATGAAGATCGTGTTCAAGTGCAAAGCGGTGAAAAAACCGAGAAATAGCGGCGCCCAGGGCAGCTCGGCATGCTGCCAGAACCAACAGGAGGGTGCCAGTTGCGACGCAGACGCCAAGAGTAACGGCGGAACCGCTGGCTCTGCTGGAACCAGCGGAAACGGCTCTCAGGGCAAGAAAAAGCGCAGCGTGGGACAGTATAACTCGTGTCCGTTCAGAGTGCGAGCCACGTTCTCGCTGAAGAGGAAGAAGTGGAATATCGTTGTAGTGAATAACGTCCACACACACCCGCTCAAGTTCAACCCCGATAGCGAGGATTACAAGAAATTCAAGAAGGGGCTCGTTGACCGCGGCGACCTAGAAGCAGTAAAGAAGTTCGACGAGCTGGAGTACAGAACCAAGTTCAACCTTCCGATAGATTTGAGCCCAATACCATGTGATTGTGGATTGACGCAGGAGATCCAGTCTTTCAACATCGTGCTACCGTCAACCAACATCATAAACCCGGGGTCTAGAGCCGGAAGCAGCTCGTCATTTTTGGAGTGCAACACGGCTACAAACACCAACACGGTGACAAAGCCAAAGAAGGCTGGTAAGAAGGCTGGTAAGAGCAAGACGACAAAACAGCTCACGAGAAAGAGCACGAAGAAGAAGCTGCAGAAAGACATCGAGAGTAGTACTAGCGCGCATACTTCAAGAACAACAACTCCCTTGAGCGGTGTGCAAAACTCGTTGAACCTGCAATTCGATTCTTCTTCGAATATTTCCACGCAACAGCTGGTGTCTACCCCTAACATGTCTTCCCATCTGGCGTTAACGCCACAAGAGAACCTGTACAACCCTCCAGATTTCATTCCAAACACGGTGTCGTCGCATCCGATAGACTCTCCAAACTTTTCGAATCTGAATTCGAACTACTTCAACGTCCAAAACGAGATTGATTTCACAGAGTTTTTCAGCAAACCGCTGCCGCATTTCAAGAATGCACATCGTGACGTCGTCACTACGCATGGGACCATCCCACTTACGTTTTCTCACAAGCACCAACACGGTGACTCTCAACAGTTCAATACCCAATCTAACACGCAGGGCCTGCAGATGAACCACGCCAGCAACCTCGTTTATCAAAACCCTGGGTCTGTCTCGTCCACGAACTCGTCTCCCAACATGCACATGATGGGCGCGTCCAAGACTCCCGGCACGGTCCATACTGCGGGCTCTGTTCCGCTGTATTCGTCCAATCTGATGAAGGAGCCCATCCACGATTTTGTCGACATGAATGAAATATTCGGCTCATCGTCTACTAGTAATAGCCACTCCAACTCCCACCACACGGGTGCCCTTCATCAAAACGGCAGCAGCTCCATTCTGCCGTCCCGTCCGCTCAACTTCAAGTACGTGAACCAGCCGCATCAGCACCAGAACACCAGTGCGCTGTGCGAGCTGAACAACTACGACGTCTGCGCTCACGACGGCTGCGGCGGCCCGGGCCCTGCCAGCAGCGACCCAAATCCACTGCCGCTGGACTCAGTCGACTTTCTGGCCAATGCCGACTCCCAGCCGGCCGACGTGAAGCCCGAATTGGACGCTGCGTCGCAGGAGTACATCTCAAAGGTCCTCAACAGCGAATTCCACGAACTCAACTTGTCACGTGACCAACCGGCTGACGCTCCGCAAGTTTCTCCGTTCAAGGAAGATGACCTGACCCGCCTGGTGGCCAGCGCTGAGGACACCTACCAGCTGCATTTCGGCGCAGCAGACTCGGCGCCTGCCGCCCACGCACTCTGGGACGAGCCTCACGGCTTCTTTTAGGCAGCGCTGCTACAGCCATGCCTTTCTAATCGCTATTCTATTTCCACTAGACTTTATTTCAGTACATAGTTGCCTTCTAATGGATCACTTCGGGTATACGTTTGTGCTGCAATCGCCATGCTATAGTCATGCACGACGCACGACGCACGACCTGCAGGTCGGGCGCGCAGATCGTGCACGCGCAGCTTACGACAGCGCCGGGCGCTTGGTCTTTTTGTCCGACGTGAAGATGTGCGAGCAGTTGAGACACACGAAAAACAGCACCATGCTCGTGTCCTTGCGCCGCTGCTGCGACTGGAAGAACACGTTTTCGCGCGAATGACATTTCGGACATTCCTTGTCAGACCGCGGAAGCGTTGGATCTGACCCAATGTCTTGTACCACTCCTGCGGTTTCTCCGATGTTCGTCTTGAGCTCGTGCCGGTACACAAGCGGGGTTCCAGCTTCTTCCACGTAGGGACACGTCCGGCACTCGAACAGAAGCTTGTGAATCTCCTTGTCCTCGCGTGGATACAGCATGTTGTTGCAGTCGCGGCAGAATCTGAACGTCGTCATCTGTGTGGTCAGGTCCCGGAGTTTGTGTTGGCCCAGAAACGCGCTTTCCAGTCGAAGCCCCCTGAAAACCAGCCGCTAGCCGCCGAGACATCTGCCACGTCGCAGCCGCCTTTATACATTGTGGGACTCTGTATTTCTGTTGAAATGGCACTGGACAGCATATCACTTGGTACGTGTGGCCGGGGGAACCTGGGCCAAATGTTCTACAGTTTTTGAAAAAAAAAAATTTGAGCCAAGTGCTTGTACCACAACGATGTCTCAGTGTATACAGGGAGGGATTGGCCCGGTTCTGTCAGCGGGTACAAGAGCCAGCAGCGAGAATGTTACGTCAGGCAGTGAGACCAAGCGTTGTGTTGTGCAGGGCCGCCAGAGTCGCGGTCCGGTGTCAGTCCGGCAGTGCCGCTAGCGCAGCCAGCGCTGCCAGCGCAAGCGGCAGCGCCGCTGCGCCAGTGGACGCAAAGATCGCAGCGATTGTGCAGGACATTTCGAAGCTAACGCTGTTGGAGACATCTGCGCTAATCCAGGAACTCAAAACGCAGCTTAACATACCGGACATTGCGTTCCCTGCGGCGGGCGCCGGCGGCGCCGCTCCCGCAGCCGCGGCGGAAGAAGCAAAGGAAGAAGAGGCCGTTGAAGAAAAGACAATTTTCTCCATCAAGCTAGAGTCCTTTGACGCCAAGTCCAAGCCCAAGATCATCAAGGAAGTCAAGAACCTTTTGGGGCTATCGTTGGTGGAGGCCAAGAAGTTTGTTGAGAGCGCGCCTAAGATCTTGAAGGAGAACGTCGCAAAGGAGGACGCAGACAAGGTCAAGGCTGCGCTAGAGGGCCTCGGTGCGAAGATCACGCTAGAGTGATGCGGCTGTAACACGGGCGCGGCCTCGGACACATTTACCTGTATATAACGCCAGAGTGTGGGTCACGTGATGTCACGTGAGTGTCACGTGACGAGGTGGCCTTGCAAAGCTGTACATCCCATACATAGTCGCAATGTTAAAAGTCTACAAAGTACTGGCCGTAAGGGTCCTCGCCCTGGGCGCCGTAGTCCAGCTGCTCCTCCGGGTACTGGTCGAACAGCGAGGAGTCGCCAACTCCCACGGTGATCGGAGGCTCGTACGGAGTCTCGATGTCTTTAGCCAACAGTTTCTCCCACACGACCTCTGCGAACCAGGGATGCGACTTGATATCCTGAGGCCCGCTCTGCAAGTTACCCAGCCTGCGCGTGAGATCTGCAGTTATCAGCTTGCTCAACAGGTCCACGACGTCCGGCAGAAAGAAGGGCGGATACGTGACGTCTCCTGCCAGAATCTTTTCGTACGTCTTCATGGGCGTGACGTCGTAGAAAGGCGTGTATCCGGCAAGCATTTCGAAGATCAGAATGCCCAGAGACCACCAGTCCACGGACTTGTTGTACGGTTTTGTGGTGATCACTTCGGGAGCAATGTAGTCTGGGGTGCCACAGAGCGTCCACGTGACCGTGATGACTTCCTTAGCGAAGCCAAAGTCTGTGATCTTGATGTGGCCGTTTCTGTCGAGCAGAATGTTTTCCGGCTTGAGGTCCCGGTATATGATGTTGTGCGAGTGCAGATACTCGAGCGCAAGCGTCACCTCGGCAGCGTAGAACTTTGCCACGGGGTTCGGGAACCGCTGCGACTTTCTCAACAGCGAGAACAGCTCTCCGCCCTCGATGTAGTCCATCACCATGAACAGATTGCGCGAGTCCTGGAACGTGCCCCACATCCGGATCAAGAACGGGTGCTCCACAAGCTTCAGCATGCGTCTCTCGTCGTTCGTGTGCTCAATCTGCTTCATGCGAATGATCTGCTGCTTCTTCAGCACTTTGATCGCATAGTACCGCCCGTTGTGCACGCTCCGTACCAGATGCACCCGGCCAAAGGACCCGGTGCCCAGCGTCCGCATGATCTGGAAATCGTTCAAGGAGTACTTTCCCTTGGACACAGTCGACCTCTGGGGCAGCAGCGAGCCCTTGCCCACAGTCCCACTGGCCCCGCTGCCTGCGCCGTACTGTCCGCTCTGAGGCACTCCCTGGTTGCTCGAAACCGCTCCTACCGCAGGCTGCAGATACATCGGCTGATGATATTCCATTCCTAACCTAAACACGCCTCACTCCACTACCAACTCCTGGCGCTGCTAGTCCAAACTCCCTTCAACCCCTGTCGTTCCTGAATGCCCCTACAAATGCCCAATAACTCGCTCTTTCCGTAGAAAGTCTGGTTCCAATTCACTCACAATGCCTCAATCCACACTGCTACCGTCTGTTAGCCCCAACAGACCCCAGATCACCCTGCTGCTCGATCTTTTGTTCAATTACCTTCTTATTCTTAACAATTGTAAGGGAAGAATCCCTTTTTCAATATAAGAACCTTCAATAAAATCAATTCGTACAGTACGATGCTGAAGAATGAATCGTGAAGCATGGCCAAGAGATAGTAAGGACATCGAATACAAGGCCAGTAGTGATGGAATGGGGCCAACAGGATGTAGAAGAGTATGAGTCACTTTTCCTTATAGAGTACATAGTGAGTTGTACAGGCCATTGAGATTAGAATTCTTTGTCTGTGCGTATTATTTCAGTAAAAAGGTTTGGGCCTTCTATGTAAAGAATGGAGTCTAGAGCCAGATATTATTTGAGGTTGACGCTGGGTTGTTTGAGGCTAGGGCGGCGTGCTGCGGCTGCTGCTGCTGTATAGGCTGCTGCTGTATAGGCTGTTGTTGCTGCTGTTGTAGCATTTGCTCCTGTTGGCCCTGGACCTGTGCTCGCTGCTGCTGCAGCAGCGTCGTTGATGGGGGTAACTGTTGTGTGTCCTGAGGCAGCTGGGGCTGCGCCTGGGGCTGCGACGCTACTTGCTGGTTCACCTCGTTCTTTAGCTGTTCCATGTTTCTGTCGATAGCGTTCATGACTTCATCCGGGATCGAGGACACTACCTGACTGTTCAGCACGGTCTGCTGCTTGATATCTTCTGCGGTGGGGTGGGACACGTCGTCTGGTTTCCAGTAGTGGAAATGGGTCGAGAACTTTTTCATGGCCAACTGCTTGACCTTGTCGAAGGAGTCCTGCTTATTGCCATTCTCGTCTTTCTGTTCCAGCGCTTGCACGCCTCCTTGCTTGTCTATCATGGCCTTGGTGTAACGTAACATGGTCCAGTCGAACAAATGGTCGCTGTGGTACTCTAACTTGATGAACAAGTCCTTGAATAAACGCGCCAGGTACATGTAGTCCGGTCTCTCGTCAAATCTCAAGTTTCTGCAATACCTCATGTACTCGACAAACTCAACAGGTAGACCCTGGCATAGTTGTTCAACAGTTATGCATAGTTTCTTTTCCATGATCCTGTCGTACTTTTGTCTCTTGGTCGTGGCTCTGAGACCCTGCCAAGGTAAAGAGCCCTTGCAGAAATATATCAAGACGTATCCCAAACTCTCCAAGTCGTCACGTCTGCTCTGCTCAATTCCCAAATGTGTGTTCACACTGGCGTATCTGGCAGTACCCGTTAAATTTTTGTTTTCCCTGTATGGGATGTGGTTGTGGCTCCTAAAGTCCCTGTACTTTTTAGACAAACCGAAGTCGATCACATGCACTGTGGAACCCCGTCTTCCGACACCCATCAAGAAATTGTCCGGTTTAATATCTCTGTGGATGAAGGACCTGCCGTGAATGTATTGGATCCTGCAAATCATCTGCAGCGCTAGCATAATCACCGTTTTGAACGAAAATTTCCGATGGCAGTAGTTGAAAAGATCCTCCAACGAGGGCCCCAAAAGATCGATAACCATCGCATTGTACTCGCCCTCCTTTCCAAACCACCTGATGAATGGGATCCCAATTCCCCCGCTCAAGTACTTGTAAACCCGCGACTCGTAGTCGAGCTGCGGATGTTTTGTCCGGATCGGCTCAAGCTTGATCGCCACTTCTTCGCCGCTAATCAGATTTGTCCCATGGTAAATGTCTCCAAACGACCCGGATCCGATTTTCCGTCCAATCCGAAACTTTCTCCCAACTCTTAAATCCATCTTGGCCCTGTCTGCTGCTTCACTCGTCCCACGAAACTGCCTGAATAAACGACCTTCGTCTACTCCCGATTATCAACCTGCCACTGATAACTCGCTGACTCCGCTAAGTCTCGCGAAATTTAACCAGCTTTCACTGTATCCCGTATTCCAAGTCTCACAACTCTTGGCGCACTATAATCCTGAACTAAAAGCACCTAATGCAAGCAGAAACAGTCCTATTCCTGATCAAACTTTCCATCTTATCTCCTCTTGCCTTATAGTTTGTGAAGTTTGCATCTTTCATTGAGTACAAAGCTGGAATCTATAAATCCGGGTAACATATGTGAAATATGTACAACTCGTTGCGCTTGGCTAACTAAGCCAAGTCATCGCAAGAGCACTTCCTGTAAGGGCTGCTGTAGGACTTCCAGGACCCCTAGGACCTCTAGGAGACTTGTTTGTGTTTAGCAGTCTGTGATTTGTGTATAAGCGGAGCATAAGGCACGATGGACCGAAGGGCGACTTTCTTTGGGCTCGAGACAATCAACCGAGTGTCATTCCTGCGTGAGGACGAGACATTCATCAGGGCGGCCTATGGGCACTGCAGCACGCATTTTGTTCCCTTTGTGGACGGCCATGCTTTCATGGAGGGCTCTAACGAAGACCTACTGATCTTGGAGCAGGATTCCGCCCGGTTTCTCGAATGGAAATCGGTTTTGGGAAAGATAGGGCCCGTGATGGACTCCGAAGCCGGCTGGCTGGTGAACTCTGGGTTTGTTATTACGTTCCTGGGGCTTCAGGAGTACTCCACCGATATTGAGACGCGGTTCAGGTACAAGGAGTATTCGGGCAGGCCCGTATTTGCCTTGGATTTGCGTCCCAGTGATCAAACGTTGATCACTACAGAAGATACTAGGTTCCTCAGGGACAATTTTGAGCCGCTTGAACGGACACAGACGTTCAACCTCAGCAATGAGGTGGCTTCGCTGTTCTCGCACGCCAATATGTACTTGGACTGGCTCAGAAAGTTCTTGTACTGCGCAGGCTGCGGTTCTGCGATGTTTCCTGTGCATGGCGGAACGAAGCTGCAGTGCGCAAACAAAGATGCAAGCCTTTCATGTCCCGTAAGAGATGCCAAGGTGTCTAACGTGTGTTTCCCAAGAACTGATCCTGTGGTCATCGTTGCCATTGTGGACCGGTCGTATTCCAGAATCTGTCTGGGAAGATCAAGAAGAAAGTACGTCAACTCAGTGATGTACTCCACGATTGCAGGGTTCATGGAACCTGGAGAGACAATCGAGCATGCGTGTCAGAGAGAGATTTGGGAAGAAACTGGTGTCAAAGTCGGAGTTGCAGATGTTGATATTTTATTCTCGCAACCTTGGCCGTATCCCTCCAATCTTATGATTGGGTGTCTTGCAGTCGTGGATTTCAACGGCGAGAACGAGAAAGTCAACCTGGAGCACGACAATGAGCTACTTGATGCCCGGTGGTTCGAGTTGAAAGATGTCGCGGTAGCGTTTGACTTGCATGATAAGAACTCTAAAGATCTTGTCAGATACGATGATGAGATAAATTTCCCAGGACGTACAGCAATTGCGTTCCAACTGATTCAACATGCTGTTCTGAAACATAAGAGAATCAACGGAAACCTGTAAGAGTCCCACTTTTGAGCCGTACTGGTGCGGCCTTTTATTTTCACTTTCGGTGAAGCCTTCCAAGACGTCTATCAAAGTAGCATCACAGTTTACAAAATACCGAATGAAGCACTATTACTGTCGTATTAACATGTGTAGACGGTACATAGCTTCTACACACATATTTGAGCGCTAATTGAATGGACAACAGTGGGTATTGTGTCACGTGATTTCGGTAATAACTGAACAAAAAGTAATGAAGGATGCGAGGTTCGAACTCGCGCGGACAATCGTCCAACAGATCTTAAGTCTGCCGCCTTAGACCACTCGGCCAACCCTCCAGGTTATTTCTAGATGCGGAGACACGCAACCAAATTCATTGATATAGGTGGTTCGGAACAGATGGTTTCGCTGCAGATACTACCCTATTATTGTGCAGTTTGGCGTACTAAAAGCCACCTTTTATATTTCCTATTGCATTTACTACATATCACTTTCCAAACCTTCAAACAGGAAGCCCAGGATGTTACTACTATACTGGTGACAGAAATACCTGAGAATTGAAGTGCTATTTAGTAAATCTACCTGTCTTGATTCTAAAATATACTAACAATCAGATACCTCTTTATTAAGAACCTAATGACTTCTTCCATAATCCGAAGACTTTTGATAATCGTAACAAACAGGTAGTAATATGCCAGCGGTCGTTAATGCGTTAATATTTTAGTGCTTTCGTCAATTAACAGCTATCAAATGATCAAATGCTCCTGCTAGTTACCACACAAGTTTCCTAAGAGTTTCGTTGTTGGGAGTAGAAGCTGTGATTTAGTACCCTTCAACGTTGCCCTGCAGCTCTTCCGTACGATTTGTCCAATACCGTAGTCCACGTATTCTTCACTACTATTTTCGAAACATATTGCGCGAAAATTTTCATAATTTAAAAAATTGGAGGGTTGGCCGAGTGGTCTAAGGCGGCAGACTTAAGATCTGTTGGACGATTGTCCGCGCGAGTTCGAACCTCGCATCCTTCATTACTTTTTTGTTTTGGCTGGATAAGTGACGTTATGGACGTCCAGTTCGGCCAGGCGATATGCTTTGGTGCTCTATTTTATGCTGTATAATTTGTATGCTACTGTAAATTTGAGGTATCTATCTTAATTTGGTTTGATGATCGTTTCAACAAGTTTAAGAACATCGTCTCCTCGAGTTGAATAGTCTGCTGTAACGTAATGAGGATTTTCTAACTTCTCTGCGATGACTTTATCGACTAATGCCTTCAGCTCCTTGATCAATACGCCATTTTTACACCAAATTCTGATCGGTGACCAGTTGTCAATCACCACGTTAGGAGAATTCAGTGAGGGATTCAGGTTGTAAGAAAGGGGACCTCCAAACAGTAATACAGATATCGTAGAAGTCGGTGTGACTCCTCTCAAATACAATTTCGTTGAGTTTTGCGTACTGTTAAAAATGACGAATGGTGCTTTCAAAGCTGAGCCGCTTTGGCTTTTCTTCATCGTTGATAGATCATCGGTAGAAGTGGTTTTTTGATTCTCTGTAGGCGCTGAGTTGCTGGTGTTAAAGAGCAAGGATGATGGATGAATATAGGCTCGTGTCGCAGGAAGAACATCCGAGTTCACCTGTGGTTTACCATCAGTATAAAGTTTTTCTGCGAAAACCTCATTCCTGATCCAATATTTTGTCAGCTTGGCATCTTGGTCTCTTTCCAACGCCCCAACTCCTGTGGCGACAAATTTCGTTTCAGGAAGTTGTACCCTAGCTATGTTAGGATAGAACGAGCCACAGAGCAGGCATTGTAAAATGTTTACATCATTTCCTTTACGGTTCAGATGACTCGAGGGGTCTCCTGGTCTATAATCAAAAGGCAAAAATCCAATATCCTTCAGATTCGAGTAGAACTGAGCTCTAGTAGACATTATCTCGTTGACTTTGTTGTAAGAGAGAAGATTTTCTTTCAAAAATCTTCTTTTGGATGGCCCGTCCAGATTTATGTAATTTCTTAACAGCAAAGAAACTGCTAATACATCACCTAAACGTTCATTCTCTTTGAGTATGGACCTAATCTCATTTCTATTGTTATACTCATCGATGAAAACAGATGTTCCGACACTTAACACAGAAGCGATAAGAACACCGATATCAGTACATCCAAAAATTATTGAATAAATGAGTAGTTTACCATGTTTACTATCCATGACAGGTAGCAAGCTGACAAACTTACCGAGCTCAGAAAGAGATTTATCTTCCTCAAGCAAACCTGTTGTGGTTAAAATATGCTCCGCTTTGGCCAGTGCAGACATTGGTGGGGAGTCCAACCCCTCCTTTAAGAAAGCAGGAACGTTCTTGATACCCATCGATCTGACGGAGAGATACAATGATTCTAGTGTGACCCTCTTAATCTCTGGTGTGGGCAAGTCATCCATAGACTCGTACACATTTTTGGAAAATAGCTTGAAAGAATAACCATCTCTTACTCTTCCTGCACGACCCCTTCGTTGTTTCGCTTCAGCTTTTGAAACAAATGTCTCGACCAATCTTGATGTATTACTAGAAGAGTCATACATAAGGGTTTTAACTCTCCCTGTATCAATCGTCGCCACACAGTCGTCAATGGTAATAGATGTTTCAGCAATATTAGTCGATACAATGATCTTTCTTTTAGATTTGTAACGTCTGAATACCTTTTTCTGGTCATCAGGAGTTAAGGCAGAGTGAAGTGGTAAAATCATAAATGATGGATTGTTGAGTTTGTTCAAAGTAGAGCAGCAGCGGTTAATTTCTCCCACACCGGGTAAAAACACAATTATCGAGCCGTCATTGTTTTCTTCTGTAAGTTTATTGTCGACATAATTCACCGTTTCTGCTATCAAATCGTAATTGATCTGACCTGAGGTGAAAAATTTCGAATCTGCACTGGGCTTAAGATATTTATTGTTCTCATCCGGATCATCAAACTCTGCCCTATGATTTGAAATCTTGAAGTCAATAAGAGACAATATGTCGTCTAAGAAAAAATCTTTGATCGGGAAGGTACGCCCTTCGATATGTATTGATTTCAGACCTTTGAAGAACTTCTTGAAAACATCAACATTCACGGTGGCACTCATGAGAATCAGTTTCATTCCTTTGACCTTTTTCATCAGATTCTTAAGAAGTATGATGATTAAATCGGTATCTACTGATCTTTCATGAACTTCATCTATGACGACAATAGAATTATGGAGAAAGGATGCGTCACCCTGAAGAATACGAACCAGGATACCTGTTGTCATAAATTTGATTCTAGTCGTCTTTTTTGTCAGATTTACACCTCTAATGATGTATCCTACCTCTTCACCACAGTCGCTGCACCGCTCTTGGGCCACTCTCTCAGCTAGACCAATTGCAGAGATTCTTCTGGGTTGTGTGCATATGATCTGAGTCTCGCTTACATTTCCTTTGCTGAAAAGGCTATCGAGAACAAATTGAACGACCTGGGTAGACTTACCGGACCCTGTCTCGCCAGTGATTAATACAATATCATTGTTGTCAACTAAATCAACTATTTTATCCTGAATCTTCCAAGCTGGTAAATTAGCTCGTTGGGACTTCATGGATTGATATTCGTCACTGCTTATTCTTCTTTTGTAGTTAGTTTGTACAGCAAGTTTTTCTTCTGCTGAAAGCTCAGAAGATCTAAATCCGTTTCTGCGTTTTCTACCATTAGATCCAGTCCCTGGATTAATAGGAGAAACGGATTCCAAGTGCTCCTTAGTGAGTAGTGGTCCCGGATTTTCGACAAGATTTGAAAGATTTTGCTCTAACCAGTCAATGATATGATAAACACACATATCTCCGATTAATTGCGATTCATCTAAAAAGTGCAACAGCTTTTCCATGATAGTTAGTTTCACATAATTAGGTAACTTCACATTTTTATCGAACGTTGAAATGATGATTCCGGGAAGACTGTTTGGATACTCCTTCGTTCTGTAAATCTTTACCTTAATATTGACATTGTCATTGAGGGTTATCAGGTAGCACTTTTCATTGATCTCACGAACGTTGGTTCCATAAATGCTTTTCAAAGCCTCTAGTTCCTGTTGCCAAGATTCCTTCAGCTCTGCCTCTGTCAACAAGTTTTCGATTTTCCTGGTGGGATAGATGTTCTGTAGTAACATCAAGCAAGCGTCTGCTTCGTTATAGTCACACTGCTCTAGCGCATCTTGACACTCTTCCTTCGAGTTACCAAGCTCGCAAAGATTATCTATCATGTTTCTTTTACTCAACGGTAACTTGGCAATCTCAACGGTATTCATGGACTCTTCCTTTCGTCTATGGAAAAAGGGCGGTAAATCGTCCTCCGGAAGATTACATATTAGAAACGATAGTGGGTCTTTATAAGCCATCGCTTCATCGACATGGACCGGTCTAAAACCCGCAGAGATAAGTTGGTCTCTTAGTGTTTTTCGTTCTGCAGAATCCTCGCCCTGGTAAAGTTTTTCATTCCAGTCAATATGTGTCTTCAACGCACTTTCGATTAATTTCCTTGAAGATTCAGTAAGATCAAAAAATGTTGTGGTTTCCCAAACTTTCCTTGGAAATGTGACAAGTGGCTTGTTGTTTTCCGCTTCTTTCTTCACAAAATTCGTTGGACGCGGCTTGTTTGATGTTTTTGAAACATCAGAATCCGATTTGAGACTGGTGATTAGAGTTGGTGCTTTTGAGGATTTTCGCTCCTGCTCCTCCTTTATAGCCTTCCGCTTAATCTGTTCTTCTTTATCTTTTCTAAACTGAAGCGCAGACTCGAACGGTTTTTCGTCATAAAATCTGGCACACTTGGTAGGATCTTCTTTCAGCATCGCCTTTCTATGGTCCTCTAGCTCGTACCACAGGCTTTTATGGTTTGGAGGAAGCATCAAATACATCTTGCTGTTGAATGCAATTCTATGCAAGGCCACTGTCGCAGCAAAATGACGAGCTTCGGCTGAAGTCGTCTGTGGAGGAACAACATTCTTGTCACTGGCAGACATTCTCAGGACCATTTTTTCTTTGGTCTTCGGCTCCGTATAAGATATCAGAGCAGTAGCCACAAATCCTTTTTCTCCCAGCTTCTTCACGTCGTACTCCACCTTGTCCCATTTCTGTTTTTGACAGTACTCATGCAACAAGTTGTGTGGCAGTTTCCCAGTCCAACTAACGGAACTGGTTACATTAGCCCTCGATTCCTTCCGTCTTTTTTTTTCCTCCTCACTTAATGGTTCTCGCTTCTTTTTGCCGCCGCTCTGCTTTCCATTGGCATTATTTGCAGGCTCAGGCTGTACAGGTTCACTCTTCTTCTTCTTGGCCATATTGTAACGTCTCTAAGTGCTGTGAAAATTGCTCGACGGACACCAAAATTTCAAAAGACGGCTGATGAAAGATTTCTGTTTCAGACAATTATTGACCGACATAATTGACCAATCTAATCAACCATAGTTATAGAATTCCTTTGGCTCATCGGAGATGTTCTATACTTATGAATATAAGCTTTGATCTGCTTTTGATATCAAATATCTTAAATCCGGGTAATATATTTTGTAGTTTTGATATTTCATTTTGAGAAGCTTTTGGTATTGGCAGCTCAATACAACGTAGGAAGCGGATCAAATATAGGTTCAATTCACGGGGATACATACGGTCAGTAGGTGACTTTGTGGGCAATACTGAAGTTTGGATACTATTGGGTTAGTTGCAGTCTTTTTCAAGCTGGATAAACTTAGGTATTGATCAAGAAGGAAGACATTTTCAGGATGAAGTTAACAGATCTTCGAGAGTTCTTGAAGAAAGATAAAAAGAACCACACACTTGAGCTGCTGAATGCAGAAGAAACTCCGGTAGAGGATATTGTAGCAGCACAATATGTGTCTGTGAATGGTAAGAACGAGCCACTGGACCAAGCGACAGAGTTTACCCTAGATGGGAAACCATTGCCATTGAGAGTGGTGATTCATTGCTGGCTACATAGAGAGTCCAGCGCAGCGGACTATCTAGCCGACTGCCAGGTGAAAGAGCTGCCCAATGTCTCTTTCTTGCAGAGAAACGACTTGATTCAGTGGCTCTCAGGCGAGACGGACTCTTCGGCGTACATTGAGACTGGCGAAAAAGGGAAAGCTGTCAGCTCTGCGAAGGAAACAACTGCGGATAAGAAAAAGACAAATGATGCTGCTCTTGTAGGAGAATTTTTCCCTCACGAACGCGCCCTGATGGACCATAACACTGCCCTCAGGGGCTCGAAGCCCACCAATTTTCATTATCTAATAAAAGAGGCAGAACTGAAACTTGTCCACTCCTTCAAGTCAGCTACGAAATCAAAGTCTGGCGCAGTTTCAAAACCTGATCACGGACACCTAAAGCCATCTGGTCAGAAAGATCCTATCATCCTGATACCATCTGCGGCATCGTCAATCTTTACTATTGCCAATATCAAACAATTCTTGGAAGAAGGAAAGTACATCAACCCGAAGACCTTACCAACATCACAGAAAGATTTGGTCACTGCAGTCAAAAAATTTGACCGTATCTCAAGACCAATCAAGTTTCTCATCGTTAACAATACTAAGCTCTTCACGCAGCCAGAATACTGGGATCGTGTCGTCGCAGTCTTCACCGCAGGTCACGAATGGCAATTTTCAAACTACCAATGGTCGAACCCTGTTGAACTGTTTCAGCATTGCAGAGGTTTCTACTTCCACTTCTCTGGAGAATCTGTCCCCAAGAATGCAGAACAATGGAACGTGCAAAAAGTCGAGCTTGATAAAAACAAGCGTTTCAAAGACATTGAGGTATTACGTGCATTTTGGACCGTGATAGAAAGGGAACTGCTATCAAGAGGCTATCATTGAATGGACCTACCTCAGTGGGAAAATAATTTTGAAGGTTGCCACATCATCAAACGAATCGGAAACGTAGTGTACTATACTCAAAAAATCTATACTTCCTGTAACATAAACTGTTTTAGGTTCTAACACGTATATCTTGATTCGTAGAATGTATAAAGGATCAAAATTTGAGGAAATTTCAACAATTATCTCATCCAATCATGATAGCATGGTCATGTTACAACAGTCCTTCTATCTACAAAGCTCCTAGTTCATGTTACTAACGATACTTAACAAGAATCTGATATTTTAAAGGTATTTCATCTATTTTGACCCTTAAAGACACTTCAACATGATCGCAATTCCGCCAAAAAATTACCAAACGACACAATCTGGTCAGCATCACCCAAGTTCGGTGGTCCCTACGTATAACTGGTGGGCTGAAACGCCTTTTTTACCAATCAGTCACGCTTCCACGTCGAATAAATCACGACATGCATACAGAGTCTTTTACAGTGAGTTTGACACCAGACCTTCAGCAAACCAGCAGGGAGTGTATACTTGTTCGGTGAACCCGTTTGTGAGCATGGAATGCTATAGCCAGAACCAAAATCTGATGTTTTTGAACGCATGTCACATTTTAGCGCAAATGAAACATGGTACAAACAAGCATAGTTTATATAGAACAACGCTAAACAACCAGCATCGGCACAGCGTATGGAAACGGTTGCGCTTAAACGCTACTCCCGTCCATGTTACAGTATTTGCCAAGAATCGGCCTCACCAGCATCCAATTCCAAAAATTCCAAAACAAGATCAAAAGAGTTGGGCAATTGACACAAATTGACATGATAAATCATGTAACGGCCAGTGTCCGAGGTTTTCAACAACACAATGCTAATTAACCGATGTGTCCCAAATTTCTTTTCATATTCCCAAAGAACAATTTCCAGTGTTGAATGATGCAATGAATTATAATAGCACAAAAGTTCCCTCTGCGAGAGTAAATCCCACACTTTAGAATGATGAAGGATTCAATACCTAATCCAAAGCCGTGTGAACTATTTTGAAGCTGAATTAGAGGAATTCAACAGTACTACTTTATCTCTTCCAGCACTGACCCTTCATCTGTCACATATCAGGGTAACATATTCTGCACAGGGCTACCATTATGAAACACAAGACCTTAAGGCTGAAGCTCTCTCAACTGCAATACAGAAGCTGTTGAATAGCGGGTAGTGTGTAGCAATAACATCAAAGAGCATCATAAGAACAATAAGGATCGAGAATGGGGGCTGCACCTTCTAAGGTTGTGGATAGTCTGCTTGATGATACAAACTTCGATAGAGATGAGATAGAGAGATTGAAGAAACGTTTTATGAAACTAGACAAAGACAGTTCTGGGTCTATTGATAAGACAGAGTTCATGTCAATTCCTGGAGTCTCGGCAAATCCTCTAGCAAAAAGAATTGTAGAAGTTTTTGATGAAGATAACAGTGGAGA
The DNA here is from genome assembly GCA_030705165.1 of Kluyveromyces starmeri. NCBI lineage: Eukaryota > Fungi > Ascomycota > Saccharomycetes > Saccharomycetales > Saccharomycetaceae > Kluyveromyces > Kluyveromyces starmeri. The sequence continues at coordinate 141,633 of JANIWV010000012.1, read as the reverse complement.
TGTTGATTTCCAAGAGTTCATCACCAGTTTGTCAATATTCACAGGAAGAGGGGAAAAGGATGCCAAGCTTCGCTTCGCCTTCAAGATATATGATATAGACAAGGATGGCTACATATCTAATGGCGAGCTCTTTATTGTGTTGAAGATAATGGTTGGAAACAATCTTGAAGATGAACAACTTCAGCAGATAGTGGACAGGACGATAATGGAGAATGATACTGATGGGGATGGAAAGCTTTCATTTGAGGAGTTCAGAAAAGCTGCTGAAATGACCGGAGTAATACAGTCTTTTACTTTGAACCAGAATGTATGACTGAGGCAGGGTTTGGAAGGCATCTTCTACCGTAGTATGGTTAAGGAGTTTAAAATCACAAATAAAATTCAATCCCAAGGGGCGACAAAATAGGATATCTTCTACTTATGCTCGCCAATGTGTCACCTCAAAGATGATACCCCAACGATGCATTCTTGACCTTTATCTGCTGACGGTCCCACGATATTCTCATAATTTATCATTTAGGGTTCAAACCACCCCAGAGGGTCAGAATTCTAATATAGCGACCAGAGTTATGTTACTGTACAATATAAAATCTTCTTTGAAATGGCCCAAGTTTTCAGCCTCAGTAAATGCCTCTGTGATGCGTTATGGATAACATTACCCCCCCCCCCCCCAAGTTAATCTCCGTTGACCGCGAATGTTGAAATACAGTTTAAATTTAAATACGTCTATAATAAACCGCAACAACATGCAACTGATGCCCAAAATCTCTAGTGCCTAACCTGTTGATCAAACTGATAGCTTCTGGCGATACCCGATGTTCCTTCTTCTGCTACAGCACCATCGCTATCGGCTTCATCTTGATCTTGACTCTTGTCATTATAATCACTGCCCAAGCCGGTCCAGTGACGAGACTGCAGATGTGCAGCAGAAGTTGAAACGGTGTTTCTGATTGCTATTGTCTTTGAGAACTGCTTGACTAGCTGGCTGGATTCAGCAGAATCAGTCGATTCCGTTGGAGGTTCGATTTCCAACCTTGCAACGGGACGCAAAGGCCGAGAAGTAGAAACGTACTTTCCTGTCACTGCACTGAACTCAGGGGCCTCGTCCTCTGAAACATAGCCACCATTCGATGACGAGTTGTTATCCGATTCCTGCTCAGTGTCAATATCGTTGATGATGGATTGGAAATCCGTTACCCATTGTCCGGTCCATGTAACCTCATCACTTAGTGCCATGAGAAGCTCATACGGTGTGATGATTGGCTTGTAAAACTCGTTGTTCTGATCAATGATGATACCTCCCTGACCACAGCCCAGGATGCACCATATATCGATGGGCTCAAAGTTCGCGAGTTTAGCAACGTTAGGTTTACCAACAACAAATAAATAATGCTTCTTGCCGTTCTGCTTCAACAGAGCGGTTAGTTTGTTAATAGTTTCTTTCGTGTTCTTGAGAGACAGCGTGTTGATCAGGATCCCTACAGTTCCTGCGGTACGTGCCATATGCATAAATCTGTACCTTCTCATCATAGAAGGAAACGGACCGTCTTTAACAGTAGAATCCTGTGGGTCGTACAAGGTCACTGATTGGAAGTTCGTTGTGAGGAACAACAAATGGGGGTCTTGTGGTATCGTTACGTGAAACAGATCGTACTCGTGCAAATCCAGATCAACGGATTCTGTATCATCAATTCGACAATATATGTTCCTGTTCCTCAAAGTGGCACACTTTCGAAGCCTTGAGTCGTACTCTAGAACGTCTTTGTAGCCCACCATAAACGCTTCAGGTCCCAGCATCTCCTGGTTGATGTCCGCGAAAACAAGGTTCTTGTATTCAGAGTTTAGCATATTATAAAGTGTTCTCATGTGCATCGAGTACGGAGCGTCAGCCATCAGGCATATCTTATCATCAGGGTTCTTGTACTTGTCCTTGAATTTCGTCAGGATCTGCTGGAGATCCGGTTGTGGTCTGCCTAACGCATAGACCACATGCAGTTTTTGCACGGGATTTAAGCAGGTATCTCCAAAATGCACAACAATATCGCCCTGTACATGCTCGCACGCTACCTCGTCAACGCAACAGGGACTGTATGCGGTATCTGCCAGAACCCAAATTCTACGTTGAGAACGGTCAACTATCGTACTCTTGCAACAGGGTTTAGCCGGAGTTGTATCGCCACAGCAGCTTTCAGAGACCCCTTCAGATGTTTCCCGAGTGACCTCCGCATCACACGTATCGTCTGACAGCGCTTGCTGCAGCTGTTGCACAACAATCGCCGAATCCGCCACAAGCTCATCGGGGAACTGCAGCGTTATATTCCGATACTCTGGGTGCTCTTGAAAAAACCGCACGAGCTCCGATACACTGTAATACCGTCCCACAAGTTCTTCAATGTTATGCTCGCTCACATCAGCACCCAGGTACTCCCGCGACTGGCGACTCTGCTCATAGCCCTGAAACTGGAAAGCCTCCTCTGTCTGCGCTGTGGAAAGCGAAGGAGCAACTAAAACACTATCACTCATATTCACGAAGATTTGCAACACTATGCACTGCTTAAATTACCACCAGATCCGCTACTTAACAAATCACTCTGCTCCAACACTGTTCCAAACCTCAAGCGATCAGCTTACTAGTACTTAAGAGTGAAAAATTTTTGGACCGCCATCTCATCTTAAAAAGACCAAAGCTCATCCCAGAAATAAGGGTCCCTGCCACGAACGATCCTAGACTCAACTTGATGTAATAAATTTTCTAAACGATGATCCGGTGAGCCTGGAAGTGTTGAACTGGTGCAATGTTCACAGCTGTTTGTAGTAACTCCTGTACTGACATCATCGCCTAATGAAAAATTATAGTCATCGCTTGTGTACCTTTTTTATAAGAGCTATCATGGCAAGAACGAAGCGGAATCTTGTGGTTCTACCAGAACTGCATAATTGAGCCTTGTGGTGTGAATCATTAAAACAGGTGGTGCAGAACAAAGGTTCGGTGCTAGGTCAGCCAAAGATGAGTGAGATCACGAATGAGTACGAGCTGGGAATCACATGCGACATGCATGTGCACATGAGAGATGGTGAGATGAGCAAACTGGTTGCACCTACCGTGAAGGCAGGCGGTGTTTCAGTGGCATACGTCATGCCTAATCTACAGCCACCTTTGACCACTGTGGAGCGTGTGCAGCAGTACAAGACTTCGTTGCAGAGCTACGCTCCAGACACAACATTTTTGATGTCGCTGTACCTGTGCAAGGAGCTAACCCCAGAATTGATCCATGAAGCGGCCAAATCTGGCGATGTGCAAGGTGTGAAGTGCTACCCTGCAGGGGTGACGACAAACTCTACTCAGGGTGTGGACCCCAACGACTTTAGTGTGTTCTACCCGGTTTTCAAGGCTATGGAAGAAGAGGGCCTCGTGTTGAACTTGCACGGTGAAAAACCCAGCGTTGCTGGTGTCAAAGAGGACATCCATGTGCTCAATGCAGAGGAGTCTTTCTTACCTGCTCTCAGAAAGTTGCACGCAGACTTCCCTGAGCTAAAGATCATCTTGGAGCACTGTACGACAGAAGCTGCGATCAAAACCATCGAAGAGATCAACAGCAATGTCACAGACCCTTCTCAAATAAGAGTAGCCGCAAGCATCACGGCGCACCATTTATTCCTTACCATCGACGATTGGGCTGGGAACCCGATCAACTTCTGCAAACCTGTTGCTAAGCTTCCAAGCGACAAGCGCGCCCTGATCAGTGCTGCCACATCGGGCAAACCTTACTTCTTCTTCGGGTCTGATTCTGCCCCACACCCGATTGAAAGTAAGTCCAGGCACAAGGGAGTGTGCGCTGGTGTGTTTTCGCAGTCCCTGGCGATCCCATATATCGCAAAGGTGTTCGAGGCCCAGGGCAAACTACACAACTTGAAAGCCTTTGTCAGTGACGTACCGCTGGCATTTTACGGCTTGAAACCAGAATCAATCAGGTCGAAGAAAACTGTCACTTTGTATAAGCAGAAGCAGATGGTGCCTGAATTGATTACAGACGGCAAATCTCTAAAAATTGCTCCTTTCATGGCCGGCGAAGAGTTACAATGGTCTGTCAAATGGAACTGATCCAAGGATGCATTCATTCAATGATATGACCTCTATTGACTATTTATTTGACACATTCTCGTATTACGTACATCAGTATGAATTTTTCTGGCACATGTAGTATTTACTACTTTGATGCTAGTCCCCTCAATCGCCGCTCGATTGCGAGTCATCATCTTGTTTTTTCTCCTCTAGGCCCTTATTCCTTAAACCCTCAATGAGTGCTGCTGGTCCCTCTCCTCTGTAGTTGTAACCGAACATCTGTGACAACTGTTGGCCTGAAAAGTCCTGCTTTGTGGCAGTGTCCAATGTATCAACAGCTTGCTGGAAGAAAGGTCCTCTTATACATTTCAGCAGATTTTCCTTAGTCTTGGCAATTTCGCTAGGAAGACACTCACAAAGGTCTTTGAACTGTTTCGAGTCTTCTGATATAGAGTCAACGTACTGTACTAGCATATCCTTTGTCAGGAAGTCAGATAGATGTTTAATGTGGATGTTTCTGGGTAATTGGTATTAGTAAAATAATTGATGCAAGCGACCGAAACAACCATCGTTAGCCAAACAAACCATGGACTCCCACGTCTTGCGTACTGCCTCTCAGATCTCGATTGTTTTGCCCAAGTTTTGTTTCGTGATGATGTACAGTTGTATATATACTTACGCATCTGGTTCTTTACGTGGCGCAGATTCGCTGGAGATGTCATCAGTTGTGGCAGACTCCTTACTCTCCGAGCTTTCTTCCTGTGCATCCTTCATGGGTTCATCCTCGTCCTGTTTTTCTTCTTCGTATTCTACTAGTTTCTGAAGCTTCGAAAGCAGCTCTTTGTCCTGTTCGCTCCACTCATTGAGTGCATACGAGCCCTTATGTTTGCTTTGCAGCCAGAAGAACCATTTTTCGCCTGTAGAAAACAGTAAGCACAACACTCTACCGTTTTTGGCGGACTTGATATCTACCCATTTCGTTTCTCCGGGAATCAGTATAAACTCAATTGGCTCTTCTTTGCTCTCTGAATCGCTTTTCCCGACAGACCATTTGAAATCATAGAACCCCTCTACCTCTTCGCTCGGTTTAATCACAATATTGCCAAGCGCTGGGCTCGGTTTGCATATCTTGGTTTCTTCATTGTACTCACACTTTCCGGCTCTAAACTTAATTACTTCCTCCATGGCTGCCTATTTGGGAGATTTGTTCCCTGTGTATCTGAATATACCACCCCTGTTGATATCACCTGGCTTCAGGTTCCTGAATACCGATATGCTTACCAGCTGTCTTCCCTTTGCCTTTACCTATTGACAGCTTTTGCCACTTTTCCATAGTATACGGTTTGATACCATTAATTCGTGTCACATGACACATAATTCAAACCAGTTATCAGAAGGCCTGGCTTCTGGCATCAAACACACCAAGCGCAGCGTACACTTCAAGCAGTTCCAAAAGTGGCACAAAAGCATGGCAGCATCATACTGGAGTACCAAGAGCACAGACAACCGGGTTGTGAAGTCATTTTAAATCATTGGATCACGTGACAATCGGTCTCATCTATCAATGTTGTGATTTTCTGAAAAATCGAACTTTTCTCTGTAACGTCAGATCGGCTACAAATCTAGATATTTGTTCAGAAAGACAAGAATTTGCCTGAAATTAAGAACCGGATCAAGTCGTCTTTAAGTATGGCCTGAAGCAGTATAAGACCAGCAGACAACCATTGTAGGTCATATCAAACCACAGTAGCCAAATCAGCTATCCAACGGGCATCTTGGGTGATTTTTGAGTATTTTTCTGATAAAGTGAGGCAGGTTTTTAGAGATGACCAACGTTGTGAACGAGCTGTCTCACGACCAGGCATCGTCTGGCGGCGTGAAACAGTTTCACTGGGAACCTACGGGCAGACTGCTGCCTGGAACGGTAACTCGGGCGTTTCTGCCCCTGAAAAAGTGCCCTGAGCTGGTTTTGACGTCGACCAATTTCATCGATCTGTATCCTGGAGATGAGGTGTACGTTTGCGAGCAGACAACAGACAAAAGATGGTGCCGAGGGTACGTGAGTAACGACCTTATGCCTATCGATTTTATGAGCAGCATGACCAGCGTTTCGGACAAGCTTCCCAAACAGAAGATCCGTTTTGTCATATTCCCCAGGAAGTTTGTGCACCTAGATGTTGAGCATCACGTAGAAGAGTACCCCTTTCTGAGGTTATTGAACGGCGAAGAACTGGAGAAAAAAGGTCTGAACCCCAGTGGACTACCAACGTTGCACCAACTCTTGAATACCGCAAAGAGCATGAGAGAAACACGGTTGCCGTACCCTTTCCACGTAGCAAACGGGTACGCTTTGAATCGAGAGATGCTGTTGAGTTTGTTCGTGTTGACCAAGTTTATTTATTATCTGTACTCGTTTGGGGAATTTGGAGTAGTAGAGCAGATGGTCGATTTGTACTACAAGCTGGACGCAGTTAGAATTCAATTACAAGCGGATTTTATGACAGACAACGAAAGAGCCCTGATCTTAAAAAATGCGATTGCCTTGATGGGAAGAGTCTCCAAATTCATTGCATCCCCTGCAGTAACAAAGATAGCAGGCACAAACCATAAACATGCAGATCCATCTGGATATCAGGCTATCTTGACCCGAGACGAGTCAACAGGCAAATTGCTGACGGATTCCGTGTCTCCGCAGCTAATGGCTTCGAGCACTTCGCTGTATGCATTAACTTCGAATTATCCAGTTTCAAACTCAAAAGATCTGAAGGTACGTCCAGACGACAACGTGAAGTTCCACTCCTTCCCACCCTCTCAAATCCTGGTGGATTGCCATCAGATAATAGGATCACTGGTTTCAGATAAAAATATCGAAGCGTTGACTGCGTATGTTTATTTAAGAACTGCAAAAGAAGTCTTAACAGAGTCATTTATCATTGATCTTCAGAAGGCTAGAGATGGGTTACTGGATAACGTTCCTGCCATTTTATTCCGAAATCTCCCCCACAATATTAGTGAAAACAATAGGGTTTACCTTGTAGTAGAGGTGATTGAGACAATCACTGTAAAGGTGGACGATATTGTAGACCCTGAAGCTGCAAAACCATTTGTTCCATTTGCTGCTTCCGCTGATGACACTACAAAGACTGTTAGGAAAGGTGTTGTTGCAGGGGCTACTGATATATCTCGTGTGTTCTCGAAAGGAAAAGGCTCTTTAGCATCAGGATATGCTTATAATTTCAAGATTGAGTTTTTTGCTTCCTTCTTCAATAGTGCAACTAGCGATAAACCCCAGCTATCTGCTGGTGAAATCACAGACCCTGTTAAATTGGCGAAGTTAATGAAATCCAAGAGCAACTCACACACTAAAAACAATGGTTGGGGTGATTTGATAGAACGAATTATTAATGATTCACACACCGGTATTGCTGTAACCTCTCAAATGGAAAGTTTATTGATTTCTGTCAAAGAAATCAAAGATGAATGTCGATTCTTACAGTCTAACTCGGATGACTCCGTGGTGATTTCAAGTGTAAACCCTCTTTTCTACGACACACTATCGTCTCATCATACTGAAACAGTATACCTTACTTTGGATAAAGTATCCTTGTGTGGAATAGAGAGTTCAGAGACAAATGTGTCGAATGTCACAATTCACATATCTTCTAACAATGAAAACGTCACTTTCCGTCCCAGTTCAGTAGATAAAGCGTACAGGAAATGGGCGTTTGTTACAGTAAGACCTGGCGAAGTTGTAAATGAGACAATAAGAATTGACGGTATTCCATCCATGAACAAAGAAGAAACCTTGAGAGTATCTGCTTATTTGAATGGAAGACTTTTTGCCAAATCCAGATTCTATGTCAAAAAAGGACATCAAATTCTGGAATATAAAGGTAAATCTGTTTTCCAGCTTATGTCAAGTTTAGGCAAGCCATTAGTTGAGATAGAAATTGGCACAAGATATGTTGGTAAAAACTATAATATGGATCGGACCGTTTACGCTCTTTTATCTCTACTAAGAAATCATCAGGTTTCGGATCCAGATTTTGAGCAGAAGAGCGTCGAGACTCTTAAAAATTTGAAGATGGTTCCCTTACACCAAATTTCAAAGTACTTCCATCCAATTCTGCTAACATTACTGGAACTAGTTAATTACATCTGCCACAAAAATAGTAGCAGAGCATCGAACACTCTCAAAACCACGGTTTTCACTTCATTAGTCCAATTTTTGGATATGAATGTTGCACGTCATGATAGCTACAAACACCTCTTCAATGACTTCATCAAAGAGATAGAAAAGGATCGCTCGAAGTACTTTCCAGAGTTAGGACCAATATTGGTCCAACTGATGTCCGATCAATTTGCTTGTTCCAATGAATCTTGGAGTTATGTTGGGAGAGCACTTTGTCGTTCTTACATACTGTTACTCAGAATTGGAAGACTGTTTTCGAAGGATATTGTCGGCTACCATGAAGCTGTCGATAACTTCTTCGAGAATCTTAGTGTGTTTTTCAAAGTTACCAATGAATCGGTCCTTGTTGATCAAGTTACAATATTGGAGACTTTCGATCTGGCAATAAATGAGACCACAACGATTTTTGATGATTCTCATTTGATTCAACTCACCATTCAGCTGTTCAATGCCTGCGAGGAAAAAGAAGCAGGTCCAAACTTCTCTCAAGAAGATCTGTCTGCTAAGGAAAAGAACTTCTTGAACTGTAAGTTTCTTTTGCTGAGGAGGATAATACAAACGTCCAAACTAGCCTCCTTTTTCCAAAGTTCAAATGAGAATGCTATCAGAGCGGAATTCTTGAGTCATGTCGTGGACTGGTGTTTCAAGCCATTCGTAAAAGACACCAATTCTACTCCAGATCTAACAACTATCAGCTATGCGAACGGTGTACTGATCTCAGTTATTGAAGGAGCAAAGGATGAAATTGTCAAGAGGAATCTCATAAGGTTACTACCGATTTTCTGCAGACTATTTTTATTCATAAGAAGGGCTTGCAATATCCAGGGGGTTTTCAAATTCAAAAGAGTCTTCAACCCTCTCTTCCCTACTACTTGCCCTATGAACGAAATAACTGTAGATTCTTTGATAACTGAAGAAGTGTTCGCAGGAGTTCTCGTTGAAATCACCACCATAATCGTCGCCTTGACAAAACTTGTAGAAGATCAATATGGTTCCAAGGGATCGTTTATCAAGATTATAGAGGAATGTCAAAACGATACAATTTTTCATCAATCTCCTTACTATATTTCCAATGTTGTTAAAGAAGATTTGATGATGATATTCAGTACCTTGAACCGTTTTTTGAAAGGAGATTACTTCCCTTCGAATAAATGGTATACGATGACTGCTATGGTACTGAGGGCATCTATGACTATATGCGAAATGTGCTACGATGTGTTTCTACATCATTATGTTCCAACTGAACAAGATGACTCGGACCAATTTGATGAAGAATTGTGGGGTCGTTTTTTCAAGTTGCTATTGTGCATTGCAAATCACAAAACTGTAAACTCTACACCATTAGCTCAGCTACCAAGGAAAGCTGTCTATTTGATAACTGGTGACCTAATTGGAAGAGCAGCCACAATTTTAGAATCAGTGTGGGATGTTTTGGGGGATAGTGCAAGCAACTCTGAGATCAGCAGAAAATACGCCATCAAGCGTTGTTCTGCCCATCAGCTATCGTTCCTAGATGAACGAATGGGGATTGTATCCGACTTTTGTGTGTTTTCTTTCTTGAGCCATGTTGAAGCCCAAAGGCTTGGAAGTAAGATAATATGGTCAGTCATCGTCATGTTATGGGTTAACGAAAAATCTTTTGAAACCGTACTTGAAAAGCTGCTGCCTCAATTCTTTAGTGCCTATCAGAAAGGTATACTGAGACCGACCACGTTTAAAGTCGAAGTTTTTTTGGATACACTCCTTTACACTATACACCTGAATGAGAGTGATGATATGAAAGACGCTTTAGTCAATTTTATACGGTTTATGAGAGATTTCTTGACATCAATGGCTGAAACAGATGACATACCTTCAGGAACAGAATTTGATGATGATAGAACTGCCAATCAGCTACAAATTTTTGGGTACCTGATGACCATGAAGAGACCAGAAATGCTTCACACGTTAGTGAATGATTTATTCATAAATCATATGCGGAGAAAGGATTATATTCAAGCTGCTCTCTCCCTTGAACTATTGGCATTAACCTATGACTGGAATCCGAATGACGTTGTTCCGGCAACAAAATATCCTCCACTTCCTGAACAATCGTCTTTCGAGCGTAGGGAATATTTGTACAAAGAAGCCGCCAGAAATTTCACCAAAGGTCTGAAACTTGAAAAAGCGTTAACCGTTTACAAAGATCTTGCTGAAGCCTATGATAAAATTAATTACGATCTGGATGGTCTTTCCTTCGTCCATGGACAAATCTCAAATATTTATACCGATTTACAAAATGTGGACAGACTGGTACCCAGTTACTTCAAAGTCTCGTTTTATGGTTATGGTTTCCCCAAGAATTTGAGAGGTAAAACATTCATATTTGAAGGTTTACCTTTTGAGCATATCACATCCGTCCACAACAGACTTTTGAAGTTGTACCCCGGTTCTCAACTTGTCAATAGTTTCTCTGTTGCCGAGAAGTTTTTGCTATCGCCTCCGAACGGTAAGCACATCCATGTGATTAGTGTGGAGCCAAGGTTACAGATCTCAGATGAATATGCGACAAGTGACAAGAAGAACGACAATAACACCAAAGCTAGATTATACGTTGAGAACAGAGATTTGAGGACGTTCAGCAGCTCCAGAAGAGTACCTGGAATGCAAGGAATTACAGACTTGTGGGTTATCGAATATATTTTTGAGACTAAGACAACATTCCCTACTTTGATGAACAGATCTGAGGTAATTTCTGTCAGTGAGAAACGTTTGTCTCCAATACACAACGCAATCAAGTCTCTACAACAGAAAATTCAAGAGCTCAGTGGATTAGAGGATATGTGCTACAAGTTGATCAAGGAAAACGGCGACTGTTACGAGGTATTTTCAGAGCTGTCTAGAAATATCACAGGGACAATCGATGCTCCAATCAACGGAGGTATCGCAGAATACCGCGTGTTCTACACTGATGAGAAGGTCAAGTCTACCTTGGAACCCACCGACGTTGATATTTTGGTGTCTGCGTTCAACGAGCTTACGATAGTATTGAATCGCTGTTTGGCGCTGCATGGTCAGCTGTGTCCCACGAGTTTAATGAAATCGCACACTCTGCTCAAAGATCTTTTCTCGAAAAATTTCCGGCATGAAATCGAAGTTTGTGGCATTGATATTGACCAGACCCAGAATGACACCATTGCGCGTATGAAGTCGATCCAGTCATCCCAGCAGAGTTTCTCAAAGAGAAACAGCATGTTGATGTCGAAATCCATCATTTCCGGCAGCCAATCCATTAGATCTTCGGGTAGCAACGGCAGTACCACAAGAACCAGTCTACAGGACATGAGCACCACATACTCGCATAGAAGTACCAAGAGCAATGCTCCGTCGCAGACTCCATCTCATGCCACCAGAATCTCAAGACCCAACACCCATATGACCATGCTCAGAAGCACCAGATAATGCCCTAAAATACTAGGAAATACACCATTCGAATCAGAAAACCCAGATAAGGATACGAAAGTGTACCTTGGGTGAGTTGATGACTACTTCCACACGCAGCACATGACGACTTTTTGGACCGTAGGTCATGTATGTAGTGAAAGATCAAAACGTACATAATGATATGGCTGTTATGCCGGTAAACTGAAAAAATCGCAGAAACTAATTAGTAGTTATAAGGACATACACTTAGAAGAAGAAGAGTTGTTAGAGTGTAGCCTTCCAGTTTGTCTGGTTTTCTTTCTGTTTCATACATATTCTACAGAACAATCGTTCACATTCTAAAGAAAAAGATGTTCAGAAGCGTGTTTCGTGTTGCCCCAAGCGCCATTAGAGCCTCTACTTTGAGGACCGGATTTGTCAAGCCAACTTTCTCTTACGCATCCAGATTCTACGCTTCTTCCTCCCTCTCAAAGGAAGAAATTACCTCCCGTATCGCTGATGTGATCAAGGCTTTCGACAAGAGCGCTGCAGCCACCTCTATCACCGCAGAAACCCAGTTTTCCAAGGACTTGGGCCTTGATTCCTTGGACACAGTCGAGCTTTTGGTTTCTATCGAAGAAGAATTTGACATTGAGTTCCCAGAAAAGGTTGCTGATGAACTTAAGTCTGTGGGCGAAACCGTGGACTACATCGCATCCAACCCTGAAGCCAACTAAAGGCCCAGGCTTCCCCTCTATAAAGACCAAGGAGCTGCCTTAGGAGACCGTTCCAGCAAGCAAAGAACGGTCACAGATAGCTCTATAATGAATATCTTATATATACTATACTTGATGAACGCCTCGTGCTAACTCCTGGCTGTCCTGAACACGGCAACTGCTTCTTCTCTTTTGATCAGGACTACAATTTGTCCGCCAGAACCGCGGTTGTTGAACTGTCCGCAATTTCTCTTCTTTCATAAAGAACGAAGTTACCAAGCGAGCATCGCAATGATAAAGGTCTCATGAATAAGTAAAGGAAGATCCAGTTCTGGAGGGTATCCAGGGCTCCAGATAAGTGGGAGTATGAGTGAAATAAACGAGATGAGTGTGAAATTGAATCGTAAGGTGAGAATTTCTAGTGATACAGAAGATGAGCATACAGAAGATGAAATAGAATCTGTTAAGGGTAATGAGACGTTACAAGCCGGATTGATGAAAGAAGAGGGCACTGAAGGCTCTCAGTTGGTGCCGGATCCCATGTCAGATATCATTTCAGCGGATTCAGAGCTAGCAGCGCTGATTCCTGAGGATACAGAAGTCATTGATTTGGTGCATTTGAAGGTGCTAGCGCTGGAAGATTTGAACTTGCTGCGGTTCAAGAATCTAAAGAGGTTGTATCTCAGACAGAATTTGATTGAGTCTATTGCGGAGCTGGAGGTTTTACCTCTGGATAAAATGGAGGAGATTGACTTGTATGACAACCGGATCAAGCATATCTCGAAGAGCGTGAACCTGTTTACTAATTTGAAGACGCTCGATCTGTCCTTCAACAAGATCAAGAACATCAAGAACATTGACAAACTTGTGAACCTTGAGAATCTCTACTTTGTGCAGAACAAGATCAGCAAAATCGAAAATTTGAGTACGCTGAGAAGCTTGAAAAACCTGGAGCTTGGTGGTAACAGGATTAAAGAGATCGGACCGGACGATTTGAAGGGCCTGGGGAACCTGGAAGAGATTTGGCTGGGAAAGAACTCCATCAAGAGACTAGTAAATTTGCAACATTTGAAGAGCTTGAGAATCTTGAGCATACAGTCCAACAAGCTGAAAGCAATCGAAGGCTTGGAAGAGCTCGAGAATCTGGAAGAGCTGTATTTGTCGCATAACTTTATTTCAAAAATCGAAGGCCTGGAAAAGAATCTGAAGCTGACTACACTGGATGTCACTTCGAACAAACTCACAAAGCTAGACAACCTTAAACATCTAAAATACCTCACAGATATTTGGGCATCCGAAAACCTCATCGATCAGAGCTTCGAGTCTTTGGGTCAAGAATTGGGTGAGCTGCCTCGACTTGAAACTATTTACCTTGAAGGAAATCCAATCCAAACCAATAACAGGACTCAGTATAGAAGGAAACTGATGTTAAATTTAGGCAAATCGTTGCAAAAGATTGATGCAACATACGTCCGTGCGTTATAAAATACTGCCCAGTGATGTAAATTTATCATTCTGTAAATCACATATGTTTAAACCATCTCTTATTTCTTATCTAGTCTGTGTATATGTAATATATGTCTAAAGTCTACTTCATCATGTTATGTGTACTCTTACGTACTTCTCGTATTGGCAACCTCAACAAATGATATCTCATGTCGTCGATACTGACGGATTAGGATTATCAAAGCAATGTCAGTAGTCACAGAGACTACTCAACGAACTTATGTGGGCTCTTTAGCATGCCAAAGACATTCGTTCATCAGCGAAGGCTTTGATACGGTGGTTGTGGCCTGTAATAAAGGAAGCAAGAAGAATACCTATGAGGTCGAGCTTCAAGACACAGTTCTCTTTCCCGAAGGTGGTGGTCAGCCATCTGATTCAGGCGAGATGCAGTTGGAATCTGGCGAGACTGTGTCTGTGCTATCGGTGGTCAGAAAGGGCTTACATGCTATACATATCACTGATAAGGAAGTACCTGCGGGCAGTAAAGTCACTTTGTCACTGGACTGGGATAAGAGGTTCGATTACATGCAGCAACACACTGGACAGCATCTCGTCAGTGCAATTTTAGAGCAGAAGTGGGGTTTAAAGACGCTCTCTTGGTCCATGGGAGGCATTCCAACTGAAAAAAAGCCGAAGATAGAGCCTTATGACTTGTTCAACTACCTTGAAGTTGCTACAAAGTTGTCTCCAGAACAGATCGAGGAACTTTCGGCCACTGTGAACCATTACATAAATGTGAAGCCCAAACATATCTCAGTTCTGGAAGGTGATCCAGAGAGTCATGAAGATGTAAGTACACATAAAGTACCTGATGACTACGATCTCTCCAAGGGTGTTCTTCGAGTCGTAGAGATTGAAGATCTCGACAAAAATCCCTGCTGTGGGACCCATTTGGATTCAACTTCCCAAATATCCTCAGTGTTGATTCTACCAAACCAGTCTACTGTGCGGGGCACCAACTCCAGAATTTATTTTATGTGTGGGAATAGGGTCAGAACGTACGCATCATTCGCCAATAACGTCTTGAGCCAGTCCAAGAAGCTTCTTTCATGCACCGATGATCAAATTGCGGCCAAATGCGAGACGCTCATGAAGAACATGCAAAAGGTAACCAAGAGAGAACAGTTTTGGATCAAAGAGCTTGCCATCATCCATTCTAAAACGTTGATACAGCAATTGGCACAAGACGGAAAATGTTCATTGATTCAGGACGAATTCGGTACTTTAGAGTTCTTGCTCCAAGTCTACAATGCAGTCAACACCCAAGTCATTGAAAAGTCTTTGTCGAATTACTGTTACGTTATCGCTGGTAGAGATAAGACCTCTGAGGGTGGATCAGTGATCATTGTGTCAGATTCCGGAGAAAAGATTACCGAAGTGACCACTAAAATGAAAGCACTGTTACCATTAATTAAAGGTGGAGGTGGTAAGAACGGTGGTAAGTGGCAAGGCAAAGTCTCTGCATACAGAAAGAACGAATTCGAGCTTTTACAAGCTTATCTTGAAAATGAGTTCTGAGCGAAGACTGGAAATCTATCGCACTATTTATTATATAGAACCTGATCGATATTAAAATGTAACAGCGGCTCATGTTTGAACAATAGGCTGCTCAAAATACTCGAAACGGACTTAAACTGTATCGAAACTTTCTGTACGTCGTCTAATCTGAGATGATCTCGAAGCCTGAAAAATCAGAATGATCATCTCAAGCTTTTTACAATTGTTCAGCTAAGACATCCAAAAACGCCGCTACAGCAGTGATTCCTGTGTTGTTTGGACAGCTTAGATACACCAGAGGCTAGTGAATTCAACTGTTTCATTGTAAGACGATGCTTAGCCGACAATTAGGAAGTCATTCGGTGTTAAGTATCCCTATAACGAGTCGACTCTTGGGATGTCGTTTTAACTCCACCGACCAAAGCACTGAAAGCACCGCCGCAACTACAGCACACGATGTGTCTACTAAACAGGAGCTCTACCTAACTGATCCGATCTCTCCCGGCTCGGTGTTCTTCCTACCGAATGGGACTAAGATCTTTAACAAGTTGGTCAACTTCATGAAGCTACAACAACAGTACAAATATGGGTTCCAAGAAGTTGTTACTCCGCTAATTTATAGAAAGACATTGTGGGAACAATCCGGACATTGGGAGAACTACAAAGATGATATGTTCCGAGTGGAAGGGAACGACTTATCGAAAGAAGAGTATGGGTTGAAACCGATGAACTGTCCTGGACATTGCATGATATACAAGCGATTCAACAGATCTTATAACGACTTGCCTATCAGATTCTCAGACTATTCTCCATTACATCGTAATGAAGCATCTGGTGCGTTGTCAGGACTTACAAGGGTGAGAAAGTTCCATCAGGACGATGGTCACATCTTCTGTACCCAGGAACAAGTTCAGGGGGAGATTCAAAGATGTCTCGAACTGGTTGATATGTGCTACAGTAAAGTGTTCCCACTTTCTGGAGAGTCTGGGAAACGTCCTTATACCTTATCTTTATCGACAAGGCCGGAAAAGTATGTTGGTGACATCGCTGTATGGGATCACGCTGAAAATGTGTTGAAAAGTATCCTAAAGGAATGGGGACAATCGTGGTCCATCAATGAAGGCGATGGTGCTTTCTATGGACCTAAGATTGATATTCAAGTGAATGATCACACCGGAAAGTCTCACCAAGTAGCCACTATTCAACTGGATTTCCAACTTCCAGAGAGATTCAATCTCGAGTACAAGGACAAAGACAATAGCTTTCAAAGACCCATCCTAATTCATAGAGCTGTTTTCGGTTCGGTAGAGAGGTTTTTAGCCCTTTTGATTGATTCAAACAAGGGTAAATGGCCGTTTTGGTTAAACCCCAACCAATGCATTATTATTCCTGTTAAGACAACGGATGAAAAGATTATGGAGTTGGCGAAAAAAGCACTTGAAAAACTGCGTGCTGAGAACCATGATGTCAACACACCAATTCCTTTAAATAGTTTCCACTTTTCTGCTGATATGGATGTTAGAGACGAGTCGGTTGGGAAAAGAATACGGGAAGCGATTAAGAAAAACTACTCTTATATAATTACCATCGGAGAGAAGGAGGTTGAGACTGGAAAAGTGGCAATGAGAAGCAGAGAATCAAGAAAGCTTGAAGAACTGTCTCTTGACGAAGTGTTTGACAAGTTTGCTGATCTCGAAAAAAATTATAGATAAATGAACAACTTTGTAAATAGATTCACAGTAAATGAATTGTAAATTGATGACTGTACTAACTACTTACTTCTCTCATCCATTCTGATGCTGTAATCAAGCGAATACAGAGGATTCATATCATCAATTTTCCCTGGCCAGATATTTTCTGGTAGATAGTCCCCATTTTCCAGCAAGAACTGCCGTCGCTGATTTAAATCTTGCTCATTCAACGCTTGAAGCTTGCTTTGACATTTTTTGAGAATCCTTTCCATCTTTTCTGCCAACAGTTGTCTCCTTTCGCGTTCCTCTAGCAAATTTGTATATCCTCTCTTGAATCTATCGTAGAACTCACATAGCTCTCGAGCTTGCTCAATTTTCCTGTTGCAAGATTCTTTAAACATTGACACTAATCTAGCAATATTTTGAAACACGGAAAGGTACTCTTCGTATTTTTCCAGCTCGTTGAGTATCTTTGATGCAATAATGTGAAATTCTTTAGCATGTTCTCTGATTTGTGCTACTGTATCATCAACTTCATGACAGAAGGATTTGATCTCAAGACCTGCTTCGAAGATCATTCTTCTAATTTCTTTGAGATTAAAATGGTCATTTCTCACTACTTCAAGGAGCTCTCTAAGATCATTTTCAGGCAAACTTCCTTCCTTCAAAACGGTGCACTTATCAAAATGCTGCGTCACCGATTGTAGGTAGTCTGCAAGTTCATTTTCGTAGTGATTAAGATCGGCTAAAAATCGTCCTTCCAACATATCAAAAAGTCCGTTGCTGTTACCGAAATGCTCTTCAAAATGCTTTTCAAGACTCGCCAACTTCCCACGTTCTAGTTGAATTTCGATTCGGCTCTTAATTGACGTATAGTGCTGTCGCAGATTAGCAACTTGCTTCTTGATCGTCGGGATCTCGTTTATCTTTTGTTGAAGCATATCAATGTGGTCCTCAGATATAAAATCACCCAAGTCAGTGTACTCGTCCGTCAGATCGTAACTTGTTTGTTGTAATATTTGTATCTTGTCTGAGAGCACTTTCTGCCAGTCATTGAGCTCTGTTACCGTTGTTATCAAGACAGATTTGGACCATTCTTTGTCTATCAACTCCCGAGATATTGACTTATCTAGAACCACATCTTTGAAAAAGCCCACTTGATTAATCAAACATGTCAGCACAAATTTCAGCTTTAGTCTAGATCTCTGGCATCCGTCTAGTTCCTGTCGTACCTTGTACAATGTCTTGAGAGATTCTTCTGACTCCACTTGAGTCTCTACAAGTTGATTTCTGGCTGTATCCCACATACGATTTACCTCTTCAGTATCCATCTCAGAGCTAGCCAACGCCATTATTAAACCTACCGGTCAGAAATGCACCGTTACGCTGATATGACGGCCACCTTGGGATGCATTTCCTTATAAACCCCTAATAAGTTGTGAGCATCAAGTATCTAGGATTTCAAGACTCTTATAGCCTGTAATCAGACACACTACAAGTGAGCTAAAGTCATCGCTGAAATATAGAGACCATAAAGACATCCAGGGGGGCCGGTGCGACGCTTCAGTTGATCATGGATGATCATGAAGCTGGAAACACTTCGCAGCTGAAGAAGCGAAAGGTTCTTTCGATGAATAGTATGCGCATTCAAGATCCATATGGATACGATGATGAAGAAGAAGAAGAAGAAGAAGAAGAGTTACCTCGGACTGACAGAGGAGTTACTGAAGATAAGACGACTGATAGTCAGATGGTCAAGACTTACGGGATGGGAGCGAAATTGCTGTTCAAAATGGGTGGATATAAGCCTGGTGAAGGGTTGGGCAAAAACAACGAAGGTATCGTCAACCCTATTGAGGTCATCGCTAGACCTAGAGGAGTTGGTCTAGGGATGCTGAGCTCTACGCATGATAAGTACGAGGAGCCTACTGTTGAGAAGTCTTCAGATGAAGAAGTTATCGATAAGAAACATCCTGTAGAATTCAAGACTGCCAATGACAGAAGGAAGGACCATCTTCGTGATAATTTGACACATCTAGGTGAACTGAAGGTGGATATACCACCAAGCTTGGCAAAGGTAATTGATAGTCCAAGATTGTTAGAGGAAGATGTGATCAAGATGCTGGAAGTTACCGAAAAACTTATTAAGTCAAGCGCAGATATGGCAAGAGTGGAGAACAGTTTGGAAACACTTCGACTGGACGAAAGCAATAATATGAAGAAGCAGGAACTTCTGCGAAGAATGCTGACAGTTTTAGAATCAAGCGATCAAACCATAGGAATCCTTCAGTACGTTAAAGATTGTTTGACTATAGAGAATGAGACATGGATAGACAAGTTGGTGTGTGCATATCTGTCCCAACGAGATCCCATTGATTTCAACTCCGAAATACTACGCAATAATTTTATCATTGAATTAAATGAAGCCATTGAGTTACTGTCCTATATCATGGAGCCAACATATACGCTTAATAACACCCAAAGTGTTATCTATCGCAAAGTTTACCAACCGTTATGCGCCCTATTAGAGAAGAACACCGATGACCTGGATTTTATAAACAGTGTTGTGGAGGTATACCTCCCAATAGTCGATTTTGTAAGCGCTCGGGAACATCTGCTTTCTTCTTTCATTATACCGGCCCTTAGAGCCAAGCTTTCAAACGATTTCTTGGCAGACTCATTCATGGTTGAATTTGATCGAATAAATTCCACTTTACGCAACGCAGACTTAAAGCTTTTGAAACAGGCGATAGAGTCCGAATTTCTGAAGTTTGTGACTAACTGGGACCCATCATACAAAGTCATCTCAAGTAATGTTTTGATTTTGCAGAAAGTGCTAGGAAGGGACAAAATTCATCAAATGATACATACTCACTGGTTTTCCCAGTTCATCGAATATTTCGACAGCCACTTTCATCCTTTCGAAGAGTTCGCTGACCCCCAAACCCAGTACCTCAATGCGGTAATTGAAGTCCTCGATGAGTACCAATGCTTTTTGGACCCTCAGATGAAAATTCAGGTCTACACTGCTATAAATGCATCGCTGAGCAAAGTTCTGTACGAATGGTATGTTTTAAAACGAAACACGTTCAATACCGATGCAGTATCGTGGCTGAATTCCATTATAAACCGAATATACACAACCGAGATACCATTCACGGTAACGAACGACCTCAAAACTCTATTTGCATTTGTTGAATCGCCGTCAATTATACATGCGCCGTTAAAGATACTGAGTCTGAGACAAATCACGGAGTCATCTGCTCAAAAGACTACAAGAAAACAAGAATATTATAATACACCTATAACAAAGATTACAACAACTTTTAAACATGTGGTTGAAACTTTCTGCGCGGAACATGGACTGTCCTTTAGAAAATCCAACTCAGAAAGCGTTTCTGTTAACATGTTCGGTACAATAAAAGTGGCACCGATATTCACTGTAAGCAACGCATATAACAAGAAAGTCAATGTGGTACTGGTAGATGACGTGCTGTGGTTTCAAAGAGGTCCTCGACAACACTTTGAACCAGTGTATCTATACCAATTGGCCGACATGTTGTAAGTCAAACGGAACATGGCGTATCATTAACATGTATGAATGTAAGTATGTACATAGAAAAAAAGAAGATGACGGAAGGATATTACAGTTCGCTCTGTACAGAATAGTTACCTGTTTTGGTTTCATGGCAAACTCAACATTCTTCTACTTCATGAATATGGTAAATTTCATCCATGACATGGAAAGCTTTCAAGCTCAAAGGGACCTCAAAGGGGATCATTCGTTGTCGCTTTTCTTGTTGGAAGAAACAGACTCGCCTACAGGAGTGTCCTTTAATTGGGTGTTTTCCTCAACATACTGTTCCAAGACAGGTTCGAAAACTGCGGCTTCAGTTTGGACTTCGGTGGCAACAGTTGAAGAGGTAGCTGGGGTAGTTTCCTTTTGCTCAATGGCACCAGCTTCAGCCGAAGCAGCTTCTTCGTCCTTGATCTGTTCGGCGTAATATTCAGGGTACTCTCTGAAACAGCTCTGCATGGCAGAGAATTTTTCTACACAGTCAATGCCCTTTGGATCAGCTTCTGAGTAGACGAAACAGGAGAATGCAGCTTTGAACTCTTCACCGCAAGGGCCGTAGGCCATACCTCCTAGACATGGACAGTCCCAGTTGATTTCGCCGGTTTCTGGGTTGTAGGCAGTTTTCTGCTCGTTATTCTCTTCGCCCTTCACGCCAGCTGCCGCAGAGGTGGCGACTGCTTCTTGGTCTGCAGAATCACCAAACACAGAGCGGTCACCTTCGTCTACATCTTGAGAGCCCTCATCGGCTGAAACAGTTTTAACGTAGTCTGGATTAGTATGTTGTTCCAACTTCTTGTCGCTAGCGTCCTGGTCGAGGATAACGCTTTGCACGGCCTTGTCATCATCCAAGCTCAACCCTGGAGCCGCTGACTCAGCAGACTCAGTGGACTCAGCAGACTCAGCAGAGCCTACGGATTCATCAGATTCAACCGAATTGGCAGTCTCTGCCGAGTCTTGCGACTCAGTAGCCTTCTGCTCCTGCTTGTCCTCTAAATCGCGCAGTTTCTCCTCGCTGACCACAAGCCCCTGGTCTGGAGAGGTCACAGGCTCAGCGTCCTCTGTGATTGCGGTCTCAGGTGTGTCCTGCTCGCTTGGCTTCATTCCCTCGCTCACAGGAAGTTCTGGAACCGCTTCTGGAACCGCTTCCTTCACCTTGCTCACACCGACCGCAGCCTGCTCCTTGGCTCTAGCCAGCGGAGGACACCCACTGGCAACATAAACAAAACCTACAGTACTGACACCTGCCAAAACAATAGCCCCCAGGTTGCTCTGCGCAGCGGTGCTTGCGCCGCTGCCCGCAGAGCCACTGCTGTAAAATCTCGCCTGTTTGGCAGATCTGACCGCAATACGTCTTCCAACTTGCACAAATCCACGCAACATCTTACCAAATCTTTGCTCCACAAATCACTCTACTGATTCCTGCACTTCTGACCCCAAAATAACGCCTCTAACACCTTCTAATCCTTCTTTTCATCCTTCAACATCCATCTTTAAAGTTTCCAATCGCTCTTCTGCTTATAAAGCCTTCCTTGAACAGCTTTAGCAAAAAGCGATGATAAGCATAGAAGCAAGAAAGAAGAGCAGAATTGCTTGATGAATTAGTGAGCTTAGAATGACGAATGGTGACCGAATAACGGTGGAACGTGGAGTTATCAGACTGGAGAACCAGATTTGAGAGTTACACGGTAGAACAAGAGCGGAGAGTAACAGCTGGCTCCGAAGAATCAGATTAGGTTTGGCAGATGAAGATATACTACATTGGCGTGTTGAGAAACAGCGCAGACGCGAAGACGCTGGAGCTGAGCTCTGCAAAGGACTTGTCACAGTTTGGGTTCTTTGAGCGGAACAGCGTGGCGCAGTTCATGTCGTTCTTCAGCGAGACCGTGGCCGGCAGGACGGCTGCGGGCCAGAGACAAAGTGTGGAAGAGGGCAGCTACGTGGGACATGTGTACGCACGGTCCGAGGGCGTGTGCGGCGTGCTGATCACGGACAAGGAGTACCCGGTGCGGCCTGCGTACACGCTGCTGAACAAGGTGCTGGACGAGTACCTCGTCCAGCACCCTCCGATCGAGTGGAAAGACGTCGCGGAGGGGTCCGACCAGCTCAAGATGCCGCAGCTCGAAAACTACATCGCCAAGTACCAGGACCCGTCCCAGGCCGACGCTATCATGCGTGTGCAGCAGGAGCTTGACGAAACTAAGATCACGCTCCACAAGACCATCGAGAACGTCTTGCAGCGTGGTGAAAAACTCGACAACCTTGTAGACAAGTCCGAGTCTCTTTCGGCTGCGTCCCGGATGTTCTACAAACAGGCCAAAAAGACCAATTCGTGCTGTATTATTATGTAGAGACCCCACTATACCGCTATATCTAATGGAATCTCTAGTTGCATTGCCAAGCGTGGTCTTGCGCCGGCTGAGCACTTCCTGTTCTTGGCAGTGCGAAGATCAAAGAAGCATGGAAAAAAAGATAAACGACCCCGGTGAGGATTGAACTCACGATCTTGCGATTAACAGTCGCACGCCTTAACCAGCTTGGCCACGGAGTCTGTTTTCTTACTTCGCATTTCCACAAATGGATACACTCGTGTTTCACATGTCACGTGACATTATACTTCTCCACGTCTCCCACTCTCCGGCTGTCCCACCTTCTGCCCCCACGCTTCGACACCACTGCCCCCACGCGACGTGGCTCGAGAAAAATCACGCTCAGCTTCAGATACCACAGTGTGCACTGGGAAAGCATAGCGACCGCTACATCGAGCTGATGTGCTACGTATTGTGCTTTTTGTTGTACTTAGTGTTGTATGGTCTCTCTCCACTTGGGCGTGAAGTTGATTCGGTTCGAGGGATTGTTCGAGCGATACAAGTGTTGCCCGGGTATTTTCCCTTTGAGTGTGACTTAGCCAGTGACTGAGCCAGTGACTGAGCAGTGATTGAACACTGAACAGTGATTGAAGGTTGTCGGAGCGGAGTATTGATGATTTGTGCGATGGGTATATATAGAGCAGTAGGGAAGTAGCGTTAAGCCAGAGGCAGCGGAGTTAGCGGATTGGGAGCTGGGGAAAGCTGGGAAGAGATCTGGCGAGCAGTGTGCTATAGAGATCAGAATGATGAGAACTGCGGTGAGAAGTTTCGGAAGAAACGGGCTTTCGACAGGCAAGAGTGTGTTCCGCAGCGGGGCAGTTAGACTGTCTAGCACAGCTAGACAGTCTGGCAGGAGCCAGTTTGGGTACAAGAACGGGTTCAGGAGCTTTGCCATTGGTGCCGGTGCGATTGCCGGTGTTGTTTTGGTGGGGCAGAGTTTGATGTCAGGTCACGTGGTCGAAAATGGAACGAAAGTGGACATGACGAAGCCTGCGGTGCAGCCCGAGGAAGTGGCCAAGCACAACTCTGCCAGCGACTGTTGGGTTGTTATTGAGGGCTACGTGTACAACCTGACGGAGTTTATCAGCGCGCATCCCGGTGGGCCGGCCATCATCGAGAACAATGCGGGCAAAGACGTGACGGCGATCTTTGGGCCAATCCATGCGCCCGACGTCATCGAGAAGTTCATCGCTCCAGAGAACAGAATCGGGCCTTTGTCGGGGCCAATGCCTGCGGATTTGGTTTGCGCGCCTTTGACTCCAGGCGAGACCCCGGAAGACGTGGCCAGAAAGGAAACGCTGCGCCAGCTGTTGCCGGACATCAATTCCATCGTGAATATCTACGACTTTGAGTTCTTGGCTTCGCAGATCCTCACCAAACAGGCGTGGTCATACTACTCTTCGGCTGCGGATGACGAAGTGACGCACAGAGAAAACCATGCTGCGTACCACCGTATCTTCTTCAAGCCCAGAATCTTGGTCAACGTCAAGGAAGTGGACACAACAACGACCATGTTGGGCGAAAAGGTCCGTGTTCCGTTCTACGTGTCTGCTACCGCTCTATGTAAGTTGGGTAACCCTAAGGAGGGTGAGAAGGACATTGCTAGAGGCTGCGGGGAAAGTGACGTGAAACCAGTTCAGATGATCTCTACTTTGGCATCTTGTTCGCTGGAAGAAATCGCCGAGGCGGCTCCTTCCAAGGAACAGATCCAGTGGTTCCAGTTGTACGTGAACAGCGATCGTAAGATCACTGATGGATTGATCAAAAACGCAGAAAGATTGGGAATGAAGGCCATTTTCGTTACCGTTGATGCTCCTTCCTTGGGTAACAGAGAAAAGGACGCCAAGGTCAAGTTCACCAGCTCTAACACCGCAAAGGCTATGGAAAAGACAGACGTAAAGGAGTCTAAGGGTGCATCAAGAGCACTCTCTACCTTTATTGATCCAGCTTTGAACTGGGACGATATCGTTGAAATCAAGGCCAAGACCGACTTGCCAATTGTCATCAAAGGTGTTCAATGTGTGGAGGACGTTTTGAAAGCTGTGGAAGTCGGTGTTGCAGGTGTCGTTTTGTCCAACCATGGTGGTAGACAGCTGGACTTTGCAAGAGCCCCAATCGAAGTCCTTGCCGAAACAATGCCAATTCTCAGAGAAAAGAAGCTTGACGACAAGATTGAAATTTTCATCGACGGTGGTGTCAGAAGAGGTACTGATATCCTCAAGGCCTTGTGTCTTGGTGCCAAGGGTGTCGGTTTGGGTAGACCTTTCTTGTACTCCAACAGTTGTTACGGTAAGGAAGGTGTGAAAAAGGCCATCGAGATCTTGAAGGACGAGCTAGAGATGTCCATGAGATTGCTTGGTGTGACCAGTATCGACCAACTATCTGAGAAATACCTCGACCTTTCAACAATTCATGGCAGAACCGTCAGCGTGCCTCGTGACAATTTGTACCGTAACACTTACATTCCTCACGAACCAACTCAATTCAGAGACGAATGAGCGGTGGTGCAACGACATGAGTAATGAAATATTCAACTTTTTCTTCAATTCCCATAGCTGAGGTGATCGGCTAAGAAGGACTAACATTCTTCACATCAACCCGAGTATCGACTTATTTATATGATGAATCATTTCAATCACCTAATTTGAATGTTGCACTGCACATGTACATACGCATCAAAGATACAGTCGAAACGGGCTACCAATTCACAGTTGTATTCTCTATAATACAGGCATATGCAAACTTCAGAAGCTGATCATCTTCTGATACATTATTTAATACGTTGAAGATATGTATAAAGTTCTACGATCCCAACAGAAACACTTTTGATCATTTCAAGAGTACTACTAGTACGCTTGCTGTTTGTGTGTAGCGAGTGAGTGTGATTTAGGTGTACCTATTGCGATCACGTGACATGGACGTTTCGGGCGATTATTTCGGGGAACTCGACATTTTTTCGCTCTTCCATACTTTTTCGCATGCGAAACAAGTGTTATTAGAAACAAAAGGGAAACAAAGAAGAAACAGCCATAGTGTTAATTAGCATTACGTACAAATGAAATAAGGTAAACATACTCGTATATATGTTAACTGGCTTAGCAGCTGTAAAAACTTGTCTTGTAGGCTCAGAATGGCAATAGAAGGCATCGAACATACTATAGTTGACTGATAAGAAGGGATACTGAATTTAAAGCGAAACTAGAAGTTAGATATTCGGTGTTTTACGCGTTTTCCAAACCGAAAACCGTGGAATCAAAACTGTGATAGAACCGATGGACAATTCTCACCATTCACCCAAATTACCGGCGCTGCCGCCATTGCAAACTCAATATAACACTTCTGGAAGAGAAAGCGTGGAAAAGAGCCGAAGAAGGAGGCCACCTCCTCCGATTTCTCCACAGATGGTTCTAAACAGTCCCTCAACACCTACCAGCGGGTCATCATTCAATGTCATACCATCAAGAAGCAGCGAGAAGCCCAAACCTGCCTATAACTCTCCTTTTGTTGGCGAGAGCCCGCTGTCAGACCCTGAACGTAGAAAGTCTATGCCCAAGATGTACATATCACCGTTCGTTGGCGATCCATCGGTTTTTCGCTCACCTCAAAGTACTGCGGACAGTCTCACGAGCCCACGCTCGGTAGAAAGCACGAACAGATTTTCTCTCTCATCAAATTCCAGTCTATTCACTAACAACGTCACAATGCCAGATGTGGAATTTGAGGGATATACTGACACATCATCCAATGAGATTACTATGAGAGCCCTACCCGCCTTGCCACCAAGAACTTTTTCAGGACCAGTAAACGCAGCCACTATGACTGCAGCTGTTTCACAGGTACCTGATTCACCCACACCTGCAGGGCCAGTGACAGGATCCAGGATGGTTGATCCATTACCGGCATTGGAGACCATCTCTCCCATCTCAACTGGTCATTTTGATTGGTCTGCATCTGATAAAAGTAGCGTCCAAAATGCGACGTTATATTATCAACAACCTCCCAAATTGAGTATGTCGGTGGAGAATAACCGTAGACTTTCGGATAGCATCAGCAGCTACTACTCAAATGCAAGTTACGCTTTTAATAAAAACGCTGAAGAATTTACTAGACATGAATCTTTCGGATCCATTACAGGAAGCAAACCATTTAATAACAGTGCGAACATAACAGTACCTACTTATCCCTTTTCAATTGACCTTGTAGATGAAAGGAAATTATATCAGTGCTACAGCATTAGTCTTCTCTCCAACATTTACCAGTGGCTCCTGAAGGTTTACTTCGAATGGTTTAACGAATATGTTTTTGGTGAGCTGGAATGCTTTCAGATAGTTCAGTTGTTGCTAGAATTTCATTTACCTAGCTCTTGTGAACAAGAGTTAGTTGATTCTAGTGTAGACAAAATTATTGAGTCTCTTATTGTACAAGGCGCTCTTCGCTTCGATGTAGACCCAGAGACGAACAAGCAAATCGCAATCATAATTGCTGGATTGGACATTCAAGGAGTGTTTACGGAGCTGCTTCCTTGTTATTCTTATTCACATACGTATGATGATCCTGGTACAACACTGAAATGTTATTCCTATACATGTTGGAGTTCAAAGGATTCGGAAACTTATAGATCCGAAATTAAAATATCTGAATTTATCAACAAGTCAGTCGGGTTGTGGACTGATTATTGGAAACTATCGACCGAAGAACTTTCTGAAATCAATCCAAAAGAGATTAAACGACAGAGTTTTATCTTTGATCTGATAGTACTAGAAGAAAGATCTTTGAACTTGGCTAATGCAGCCGTGGAGATATATGGTGCTTCTTTTGACCCCACCCTCTTACCCAATGATCCTAATTTCAAGACAATGGCTTGTGATATATTTGTGCCTTTAATCGAATTGCACAAGGATTTTCTGTTGAGTCCCATTTTGTGGAAGCTTAAGATCAAGGGAAAGTTCATAGACGGAGTTGGAAAGATATACCTCAAATGGGTCAATGAAGCTAAACAAATATATCTCAGATATGCTGAGAATATGGCCACCGTGCATGAGATCATTAACTGGGAGAAGGAGAACAACACGATATTTGCGGCATGGCTCAAGAGTATCGATGAGTCGAAGCCCATAACAAGATCCAAACTCTACCATGATGTCATCTTCTTCGGAGGATTTTTCAAGTCCTTACAGAACATGCCAGTTACTCTCCGATCTGTTCTGAAATGTACCGACCCTTCTTTGGATGATTATGAGTATTTGAAGATGGCAATACAAGAGATTGAGCTCTTATCAAGACTTGTTGACAAGGCTCATGGCGACGCTATTGACAAAAGAAAAACGGTTAGACTGGCCAGACAGTTAATGATCCCTTCAAAATCAGGGAACAATGTTAACTATCTCAATGTTCAGTCAAGCAATGACTTCATGGCGACTAGTCCAAATAGTAGTGAACATCTTGATCTCAAACTAGCTGATCCTGACAGGAAATTGATTAAACAGGGTATTTTGCACAAAAAGAGAGACTTATGGTTGGAAAGTGTCCCTGTCTACGTCTTTTTGTTAGATAACTACTTTTTGATTACCGAGGAAGTGCTCAAAGGTACTGAAAGAAAATATAAAGTGACGGAAAGACCTATTCCGATAGATTACCTCAGTGTCGAGACAAAAGAAGACATAAACTATAAAAGAAAATCAGCATCAGATGCCGATGAAGATAATTTCAATGCGCCAACCCCATCTTCGAGCAAAAAACCACCTTTATTGCCTGGTGCAACTACAATGAGCTCGATTCCTAAGTCAATTTATCACTCTGCTACGAACGTAACGCTAAACGGAGACGACCATGATGATCTATCGTATTCATTCAAAGTACGCAATACAGCATCCAATGAATCACATACATTTTCGGTATCCTCGATGGAAGAGAGAGAGATTTGGATAGCAGCTTTGGTTAAATCGTTCGATAATTATTTGGGTCACAATGACAGACAAGCCTTTCAATTAAAATGTTTATGTGATCTTTTTACTTACGATGAGGTGCAGGCACCAACAAACTTGCCTCTTGAACCCGAGGGCTCTGCCATAAGTCAAGCAATGAAAAGGTTTTATGGTGCTGATTCCTTGAAAACTTTTGGAACCGTCAAATCTGATATCCTGTCTACTGAAACGTTCCAATACGAGAACGAGTCTTTTATTCTCTGTGGGGTCAATCGAGGCGTATATATGACTCTGTCAAAGTCACCACATGAATGGAAACACATACTAAATCTCACCGATGTGTCCAAAATGGAAATTAACTCCAAGTTGGGACTGCTTTTTGTCTTAGCTGACAAAAAATTGTGCTACTTCAGTATTCCAAGCATTATTTCAGCTTTTTATGACTCTGAACAGTATTTGCCAGACAACAGAATTATAGGAGTTTTAATCCAAGAAAAGATATCATTCTTCAAGATGGCCGAAGATTTTAGTAATTCTAGACATTTATTCTACGAAAGAAAGGGTGAGCTTCATATCCTGACTCCGGAGTTTGATCCATTGACCAAAGTCTTCAAGTTTTTCAAAAATTATGGGAGCTATAAACTTCCAACGTCCAATAACGGGTTGGTCGCCACGACTGTTTCTGATATCACAATTTTCAAAAACAGTTTTATAGTCTCGAGTTCGAAGGGTGCCATTCTTTACTCGGCATCTTTTAACGAGGAAGGCGTCTATTTGCCAACGGGTCTTGCGAATTCGACCAAGCTGAAACTGAACCACCTGTCCTTTAGAAAGCAAATGGAGTCCAAATCCAAGAACAATTCATCCAAAATAAAGATGGCCGAATACGTAAAATCAGACATCTTGTTCAAAAAGACCAAACCTATTGCGTGTTTCCGTATCGACCCCAACAATTTCATTCTATGTTACGACGAGGCAGTAATCAAGATTAACAAGTTTGCGGAAATTCCTGATTGGAAAACCGACATCCTTGTCCTAGACTTTTATTGCACCTCTGTCTCATTTAATCGGGGGTTCTTGGTTCTTGCAGGAGATAACCTGGTGCAGATTTACGACTTGAACTATCTAGAGTCTTCCGGAATGACTCTCAATACTCTCAAACCTGTCCAGATCATTAAGGGAAAGAAGATTCGCATCACTTCTTCGGCCCAAAACAACACCACGCTAGTTTTGGCTCACCCAAACATCTCAGGCAGACAGCTACTGTTACAATTTGACCTATCACAATAATTCATGACCGCTTTTGTATCATAAGCTCTTTTAGCCCTACCGACAGTTGTATTATACATCAGTAGCATAAAATTAGTACGAATAATTCCAAGTTACAGTCGACGGACTCCCGTTAGATTAAGCATAGCCATATTATGGTGTTAAAAATCATATGCTTGCATTTTTCCCTGCCCAGTAGGTAGCAATTGACATCAGGTTTTGTGTCAGTGAGTGATGTTCTTCAGTATAAAATCACCGTCATTGTGTTCAAATTTCGAATTCAAGATTTCAACGCTATAAGCTGTATTAGTTGTGTAAACCTTAAACAAGTAACTAATGAACAAAAACATCAACCTGCCTCTAATTGACACTTATTATCTCTGGTAAGAGCAATGTTCAGCATTGATTCTGTATGGGATAATATCCAACCTTTGATTAAGTATCCGCTTCTTCCATTGATAGTGGCAGAAAGGTATGTTATATTGTACACAAAAGAAGATGAGCTTCAGTCATTGAATGTTAAACTAACATCAATTGAGCTGTTGTAGTAGCAGCTAACCGGGACGCAATTTAGAATATTCGGTTTTGATTTACATCTCCTCTATCCGTTTCTCCTGTTGTATACGGTGTTGTTTAAGGTATGTCAGTACATTGATGCCAGATATAAGACCAGAGGAGAATGGGTGTCTATCAAGGATATAGCTCACCCAGTATGCGTGATAACTGGAGCAAGCTCCGGCTTAGGCAAAGAGATTGCGAAAGAGCTCCTACAGAAAGTGAATGGAGCTCGAATAGTGATTCTTGATATCTTGGAGCCCGACTTCAACCTGTCGAAGTCGTTTTCTTCACAGGTTGATTTCATAAAATGTGACTTATCCAGCGATGAAGCTGTCACCAACGCCATTGAGACCATCAAGAGCAGATATGCGAAGGTGCATTTGTTCATTAACAATGCTGCTATTCGTGGCAGATTCTCGAGGCTTGTGGATGTGCCTGGAGATGAGATTGGACGTATATTTCAGGCCAATGTCGTCTCTGCCATAAGGTTGATACAAGCGTTCCATCCAAAGGGGTCGGACCCCAAGGATGTTTACTACGTGGTAAACATTGCAAGCGCATTAGGAATCTTTTCACCGGCAAGAGCCAGTACATATGCAGCGTCAAAAGCCGCGTTGATCTCGTATCATGAATCATGGACCTACGAACTCCTGAGTGACAACGTTATGAACATCAGAACGTTGCTCGTGTTACCTGGTCAATTGAATACCCAGATGTTCGGTAATGTGAAGCCTCCACGGCAGTTCTTGGCCCCTATAGTGGAAGCAGCTGAATTAAGCAAAGATATCGTGCAATGCTGTTTCGAGGGTAAGCGTGGAGAGATATGCAAACCGTTTTACGTGCATTTTCTGAGACTGATGAAGTGTTTCCCCGAGACATTGATCGAGCAGTTCAGATCGTTCTCCAAGATGGATGAAGTTTTGCCCATTGCCAAGAACGCCTAAATGTTTGATGCTTCGGTAATCAACCGTTTGTAAAAGATATATCTGCATTTATACAAGATTTTATACTGATACTATCGTTTCGTGCATTGGTTCCAAAGACTCATTGCTTCTTAGTCGCTAGCGTGTCCATCTGTTCCTCAAACCACTTGGACAGAAGATCCGTCTGCACATATCCCTTCTCCGAGAAGAACTTCGTGAACGATGTATTCAGCTGCACAGAGCCGTTCTTATCGTCCTTTATCGTGACTGTGAACTCGTGCGAAAACTTTTTAAACTTAGTGGACACATGAACGGTCCTGTCGTTCTTCACACCCTCATACACGACCCCTTTCTCAACGTATCTGTGGAACAAAGTCTGCACCACTGTCACAGCGAAGTACAAACCAACCAGCAGCTTTTGGTATAACTTAGACTCATTCCAAGGCAGTTTCTTGTCCAAGAGAAAACTCACGGCTGCCAATCCGACCAGTGCATACCCGAGAGTCAGTTTCGTATCGATGAGCTTGAATGTCTGTTTGTATCCGAGTCTCGAGAACACTTCAGGCAGTGCTTCTTCAAGCGCTTGGCGCACTTCAGGCACCGCGTAAACGTTAATTGGTTTGCTCATCATATAAACACCACTTTATACACGATCTCTGACGGATTTGCAGCCTCCAAGCACCAAGAGAAAGACTATTAATCATGTTTTTAATTCTCGACCCTTTGTTTAATGAACAACTAACTCATCACATTAGTTAACGATGTGATGTTCTTTTCACTTACAGAATAACAAAAGAAGAGCAGCACTCTCAATACGGCCCTTAGAAGCCTTGATCCAGCCATCCTGAGCTGTACCAAACGTTCAATGTTTACAGGACACATCCTGCAGTTAAACCTCGGTGGTAACACATGGGGTGGACCCTAAATATTTACGTCACGTGTTATTAATTTGCTGGTATCACCAGAAACAACACCGTGCGCTACCAAGCGATGTCCTATTGCTACCATTCGAGTTTCGTGTAATCCAAAACAAAGCTCCGAATCTCCCCTAAGAATCCAGATATCATAAAAGCACAGTTTGTGAAAGCCATCTCTTCTTGAACAACATATCTTGCTTCAGTATATAAAGAATAAGGCTTTAGAGTGCAAGGTTAATACTAGTGACTAATACGGAAGAAAGGGAAAGGCCCCATAGAGGTCCAGCACCAGCTCCTTGCGGGTGGAAACTTTTAGCATAGCGTTCTGAAACTACAGGTTTCTGCTTTGTGCCGTCAGAGTGTTATCTAGTGGCAGCTTGTGTGATTGTTTTCGCGGTCGGTGAGAAGAGCCATCCGAGATTATAGACATGTCCGAGAAGCTAAACACCAGCTGCGCGCCATATGTCCCAGACTATGTGCATAACAATAACACGAAACCGGCGAATGGTGTAAAACCGGGCAAGAAGAATAAGCCTGTTATGAAGGGCGTTAAAGGGTCCAAGAGAAACGGGTCTTCGCGCAATCGTGAGAAGACGAATGGGAAAGAAGACTTGGAATGGAACCTGCAGGACGAAATAGCGAGTGGGAACTTCAAGCTGAACGGTAAGAAGACCAAGATTTCGATCAACCACCTGCTGGACTTCCAGCTGCCTGAAATTGAGAGGCCAAAACAGAGTTTTGGCAGCTCTGCGGACCGCAGAAGAAGGTCCAGGAACCAAGCGGACAGCCATGAGCGAGTGTATCTGCACGGAGATTCCTTCGTGAATGCGAACTACAAGTTTCTGGTGGATGACAGTAGACTGTATGAAACGCAGTCCAATGATCCCAACGTTCCTTTGGAGGCTGAGTCGATCCGCAGAGTGGTGATTCCAAAGGGACAGTTATGTCCGATTTGTCTCACGGAAACTTTAATATCACCAAGAATGGCGTCATGCGGCCACGTATTCTGCCAAACTTGTTTATTGGAACTCTTCAAGAATGATCCAACCAAGGGCAAAAACGACGATAACACTCTAGCTCGCATGAAGCGGAAGGAGTTTAGAGAGTGTCCTTTGTGCAGTACCATGATTAAAAGAACAAACGTGAAGCCCGTGCTGATCACTGAGCCACCACCCAAGAACAAACTTCCAGAAGTGGGCCAGGAGGTTGAACTCCAACTTATGTGTAGGCCACACGGATCCTTGCTACCGTTACCTCTAAATCTTAACATTGATCCATTGAAAGTCGGTAATTTCCCGTCAGTAAAGAGAAAAGAACTATCTCTTTACTCAAGAATTATGAAGTGCAATACAGATTATGCCATCAAACTGTTGGAACAGGACAACGTTCAAATCAGCGAACAACTAGAGATAGACAAGGCTCTGTATAACGACAATGGAAGCCTTGCCCAGATGGCTATGGATGAAAATCTAGCACAGATCGAACAGCTAAGATCCGAAGGGCGGAACAATGAGCCAGACCTTTCAAGCCTTACGCTATCCGTTGAAGGTTCCGACCAGTATACGGACGCGAACGCTTTCTTTTATTACCAGACCGGATTTGAATCTCCAACCACCCGATTTTTCATTTCACCGCTCGACGTCAAGATCCTTAAGAACGCATTCCCACGATATCACGACTTTCCTCTGACACTTAAACTGAAGGTTGAAGACATTAACTACGGATCAATGGTTACGGAAACAACTATATCCAAATTCAAGTACTTCTCGCATCTACCTATTGGTACCGAACTAGCATTTATCGCTCTGGACTGGCGAAACGAGAGTGTCATACCAAAGGAGGTCTACGACACATTTTCCGCAGAGCTGAAGCAAAGGCACAAGAAAGCCATGAGCAGACGGCACAAGGAGAACAAAGACAAGCTGATTTACCAGGAGCGCCTGGAACAGGAGCACATGGAATTCTACCAGAGAGAAAACAACGACTTAGTCCCTATGCTACAAAAACCCATCACACTTTTCCCCTCAAAGAAGGCTTCCAGCAACCCAAATCTTGCAAAAAAGACCGAGAAAAACCCTCAGTTGAAAGAACGCACTGTATGGGGAACTCAGATCACCGTCACTGACCAAAATGCCATCGAAGAAGATCTAGAATTTGAGAAGATGCTGCTAGAGGCTTCAAAGTCAAAGCAAAAATTCTCCAAAAAGAAAGGTAAAACTCTGCTTCTCAGCAACTCCTCGACAAGAACATTATAGAGCTAACCCAGCTGTATACACCTAAACCATATATACCCTACCACATAATAATATATTTCTTTTCTACCAAATCTTTGGTATTTTTGTATAGATCAAGAATGCTCAAAACCTTTCACCAGGTTTTAATGAAATTAGGAGCATTCTGGTAAATAACACACAACAAGACAAGGAACTGAATAAGGTAAACACAGTCCTTAAGCCACTTTCAGAGCGAGTGAATTTTAAGGTCACAACCTAAATAATTGTTGAGGAAAGTTTCTACTGTCGATAAGATGAGGTATGTTGAATGCCGTGTGTTTTGAAGCCTTAATCTTGATCTAATGAATACTAACATGTTATTGTGGGTCTGGGACATGGAGTCCGTCGATTCAATGCTAGCAGTGGAAGATTCGTGCGTGCTTCTAAGTACAGACATGTGTATGGGCAGCCAGCCAAGAAAGAATTGCAGTATGAGAACTTAAGGATTACATCCAACGCGTGGGATTCCAATCTGGTAAAGACCAACGGGCGGTATATTTCTGTGAATTGGAACTCTTCTGGTGGTGGCGCGTTTGCTGTTATTCCCGTGAAAGAGGTCGGCAAGCTGCCAGACCAGATTCCCCTGTTCAGAGGACACACAGCACAGGTCTTGGACACTGATTTTGATCCGTTCCATGAAGATATCGTGGCTTCTGCGTCGGACGACGGAAAGATCGGAATCTGGAAAATCCCTGAAGACTACTCCGTCCATGAGTATGTTAACGAGGAAGGTGAACCAAGAGATATAGAGCCTGTGAAGATGTTGAGTGGACATTCCCGGAAGGTGGGCCATCTATTGTTTCATCCTACCGCTGAAAACATACTTGCATCGTCTTCCTTGGACTACACTGTGAAGATCTGGGACGTGGAGCAAGGTGAGGTCAAATTTACCTTGAAACATCCTGATATGGTCACTTCAATGTCGTTCAGTTACAATGGCGACCACTTGGCAACTGTCTCTCGTGATAAGAAGCTACGAGTTTGGGACATCAGAGCTGAAAAGATCGTCAGTGAAGGCCCAGGTCACTCTGGCGCCAAAAACCAGAGGATTGTGTGGTTAGGGAACACTGATAGAATAGTAACTACAGGGTTTTCTAGATTAAGTGACCGTCAATTAGGTGTATGGGATGCTTTCAATCTGGATAAGGGCGACTTGGGTGGATTCTACAACTTGGATCAGTCCTCTGGTATATTGATGCCTTTCTATGACCCCTCAAACCAAATATTGTACGTTGCTGGTAAAGGTGATGGTAACATTCGTTATTATGAATTCCAAAATGACGAATTGTACGAACTTTCAGAGTATCAGTCAACAGACCCACAGAGAGGTGTAGCCGTGGCTCCTAAGAGAGCCGTAAATGTAAAAGAGAATGAAGTTCTCAAAGCCTACAAAGCTGTAGGTGATCACACGATAGAGCCAATTTCGTTTTTCGTACCAAGAAAATCTGACGTGTTCCAAGACGATATATACCCGGATGCGCCTGCTGATAAACCGGCTCTGAATGGCAAGGAATGGATAGATGGTAAGTC
Organism: Kluyveromyces starmeri; assembly: GCA_030705165.1. Classification (NCBI taxonomy): domain Eukaryota; kingdom Fungi; phylum Ascomycota; class Saccharomycetes; order Saccharomycetales; family Saccharomycetaceae; genus Kluyveromyces; species Kluyveromyces starmeri. The sequence goes on along the minus strand of JANIWV010000012.1, from coordinate 105,229 downwards.
TGTTGATGGTCCAGTTCTATTCAATCTCTCTTCTTTGTTTGACGGATCCAAGACTGAGTACAGTAAATCAAAGAAGCCTGTCCAAGAAAAAACCAAATCACAAGATGAAAAAAGCAAGGTTCTATCACATGCTTCCACGGTTGATATCACTCATGTAGTGTCTACTGATGTGTCTTTGAGCGATACTGACCGCGCCTCCTCTGCAAGTCCATCTTCTTCTGACTCAAAGCACACTCTGCCAAGCCAGACATTTTCTACAAGGCCCAAAAATGATCAAGTTAAAAACCTTTTGAGCAAGGACGAATCTGTGGACAAGTTATTGCAAAAAGCAGCTGAATTAGATGCAGACAATGATGTAGAGAACCCTAGTGAGCAGAGCTCAGTTTGGGACTCGGATGACGGAAAACAGGAGAAGGACGAAACTGTGGTTAAAGTGACTTCAGACGTCCCAATCAAGAAGTCTGCGACCGCACAACCCACCATTCAGTCTTCAAAGACAAATGGAAGTATTCCACTGGAAACCAAAGTGGAGTACACTCCACTGGCCGAAAAAAGTAAATCCAATCCAGACATCACTACAACAACTGAGATTCGTTCTGAGATTGGCAGTACTTCTGACGCTAACATTAAGACCAGCTCTGAAACTAATGTGAGAACCAATATTGAGGTTAACACCCGTTCCTCCACTATATCTGAAACCGTTCCTTCCAATATTGCTAACCCTGGCAACAAATCTCTGAACTTGAAGCAGTCTGTTGACAAGTTATCTGCTTTGGTGATACAGATGGAGTCCTACATCAAGAAACTAACTGAGGATAATCTTGCGAAGGATGGAAGACTTGCCAGCCTAGAAGCCAAAGTTGATGAGTTGATTGAAAAGAGCAGTAAATGAACTATTGGTATATCCAAGTTGTTACTAAATTGTTTTCTTAGTATGTCTTTCACATGTAGTTATTGAACAGCACAGTTTATCGTTGTACTATTTTCGCACGGCAGATTTCTTGATTAATTTTACGTCGTTGACAAGAACTAAACAGACACACGGTTTGATTTATATACAGATGGAGGTTTCGAACAAAGGAAACTGATTTATGCGATTCCGGTAAGGAAAGCCTAAAGCTTGTGCCGTGTCTTGACGCATTCCATTTCAGTGCTTTATCTCTTGTGGTACTTGCACCTGGTTATCGGCAAATGCTGTTATGTTACTCTTGTAAGGATGCTCGCTTCCGTCAAACGCTTTCAGTCTGGCAAGTCTTGTCTTGCGCAGTTTGTTCTTGGGCAGCATACCGGACACAGCTTTCCTCAAAATCTCCGAGTAACCCTTGTTGCTGGCCATATCCTGCATGGTAGTCAATTTCAGCGAACCGGGCCTTGAAGTGTGTGACCAGTACGTCTTCTGCTCCATCTTATGTCCTGTAACACGCAACTTTTGACAGTTCGTTACCACCACGTAGTCCCCACAGTCCGCAGAAGGATGATACACTGGCTTGTGCTTCCCCATCAATGCAAGAGCAATCTGGGAAGCGACTCTACCGAGCGTTCTCTTGTCCTTGCCTAAGTCAACGTGATGCCACATTCTGGCAAATGCCAGACCTGTATGACCAACTTTCTGAGACATCTTTCTTGCCTTAGCTAATACACCGAGATTTATCGATCCTGTGCACTTATTGAAGTCCACCAAAAGCTCCCGAAAAGCACGCTAGACAGGTTTAATCTCACCGATTCGTTGTCTTCGTTATCGGTTCTATGCTCTGTTAAGCGTTTTGTCAATTTTTCACTGAAAAAAAAGTTATTTACCCGGACTTTATATACAATCTATTATCAAAGCTCATCTTGGACCATGGACTCGCGCTTCTCATTAGTGACGCTCTTGGGCTTTGGTTTGGACTTTTGCTTACTCTTCTTTTGTTTCTTGTTCGCTACGGATTTCAGGAACTCGTGTCTTTCACTCAATGGGCCCTCCCGCGGGGTGTGTTCGAATTGTGCCAGGAACTCGGCGATGGCAGTCTTATCGATGCCCTTAGTGAGCTCGAGTTCGTGGTACGAGTCTTCGGTCTTGTCTATGACCAAGATCCTAGCGTTCTGCAGCGGAACATCGCTGGACAAAGACTGCAGTTTGCGCACAGTGTTGGGCCAGCGCGGTTCGGTCGATTCGAGGGTAAACTTGTCGATACCGTCCATTTTTTGGTCCCAGATCGAGTAGAACTCGTAGATGCCCAGCCAGTCCAGCGCCAGCGTCTTGAAAACAGTGGGGATCCGCTCTTTCTTCGAGAGCAGAACCACAGCGTACCGCGACCGGTCCGAGGCCAGCACTTCCGCGAACCGCGAGTACCGGTTGAGCCGCTTGACGTAGTTTTTCACCCGCGACACGGCGAAATCGACTATCGCTTTAGTGCTTCTCTGGCCCTTGTACGTCTCTGCAGCGTGCTGCTGCGCCCGCACGCGCTTGCGGCTCGCCTCAGGGTCCGCCAAGTCCACTTTGGGAGGCCGGAACACCATCAGCGTCGGGAACCCCGACACCCGATGCTGCGCACACAGCGCCTTGTTCACACTCTCATCGCAGTTCACCGCGGCCACCTGCACCATGTCCGCCAGAATCCTGCCCACCTGCCGCATGGGCTGCTTCAGCTCCTGGCAGTACCCGCACCAGGGCGCGTAGAACTCCACCAGAGTCGTGTAGTTCGTCCTGTGCACCACTTTGTCGAATGTCGACGGTGTCAATTCCAAGATATGCTCATCGTGCTCGTAAAAGTTGGCCGCAAACACCCTGCAAAACCCGCAAACCGCCCACACGGCCCACACTGCCACTAATCCGGCCCTTGCCATCACGCCTGTCCGTGTCTCGCCGCCTGCAGACCTCTGCTTCCTGAGATATCCTCAGATTTCTCCGATCTCTGTCTGCTCTCTCTCTCATATTTCACTGTAAATTCCATATCTAAGCCAAATCGTCAAATTTCACATCTTTCTTCCATCTCACACTCCCCTAACTGCAACCTGTGCTTGCAACAAGCGACACAACCGCACAGCCGCACGACCGCATGCAGCCCGCGCCAGCACCCGCACAGCACATGGACGTGCCCAGCTCGCCCTACGCCTTCTATGCGTTTTTCCAGCTCTACCGCCATTTCAGTCACGTGACCGACGTCTCGCTCGCCACGGTCAACACCCGTCTGTACCACAACCAGGGCCTCAGACCAGAATTCTCACGCTGTGCTCTTTTCGTCACGTGGAAGAAAGCTCCGCCGGGCCGCGGCGAGCCGCGGCTCCGCGGATGCATCGGCACTTTTGTGCCTGCCGAAGTGGACCGCAATCTGGCGCGATTTGCGCTCGTGTCGGCTCTTAGCGACTCACGGTTCCGGCCCGTGCGCGAGTCCGAGCTGCCGGAGCTTCAGTGCAGTTGCAATTTGCTCAGCGGCTTTGAGACGATTTACACGCGCCAAAGTCCCAATCGGGAAAACATATGGCGCTGGCAGATCGGCACGCACGGCGTGGAGCTGCGGTTGCGGCACCCGCGCAGCGGTGCCGCGCTCAGCGCCACGTTTTTGCCAGAGGTGATGCAGGAAGAGGGCTGGGACCAGACAGAAACGTTCCAGAACCTGATCGCCAAGGCCGGCTGCGCCGAGTACTGCGCGGAGATCATGGACCACTGGGAGCAGCACGTCGACGAGGTGGTGGTGTACCGGGGGTTCAAGACGCAGATCGGTTACCCGGAGTTCGTGCAGAAACTGGCGCTTCTGCAGATCACGTGACTGGCGTCCCCCACCCCCGTTATTTTCGCGCCCTGCGTCGGTTCCCAGCGCCGGTTCCCATGGCAGGAACGTCCATTACCGGATCGGGCGGGCCAGGGCCCGCCCGATCCGGTAATACAGGTACCCTAACGGTACCCTAACGGTACCCATAGGAAACCCAAACAGAGGCTTATGTAATCGTTCCGTTTCAGGCTTTTTTTAATTTTCGCATCCCTTTGTACAGAGCCAGCAGCGAGCACAGCGCGCGCAGCGAAACGTACCGATACGTACCGTGCAGAGTTCGAGCTAGCGTCAGGTGTTATTAACGTGAAACAGTGCCAATGTGTGTAGTGTGCCGCAGCAGTGTTTGCGGTGGAATGTTTGCGTAATGAGAGAATTGGGAAGCATCAGGTCAGATCCGGCCCGGATGTGGAGCAGATCTGGCGCATCAGTAATGTATATATAGAGCGTAACAGGATGAGACTTGAGAGCTTAATGTGTTGGTTTTAGCGGTAGTAGAGGCGCCAGGGCAGCACAGCAGAGCAGCACAGCGCAGCAAGCATCGTCACTCTTTATAGGTCCTAATGAAGCTATCGCAAGCCACTCTTTTCTCTCTAGCAGCATCAGTTGTTGCAGCCGCGCCAGTCGCTACTGTGACAGTGCACGAACATGTCAGACACACGGTAGTGGTGGAGGGATACGTGTATGCAGACGACTTCACGACCAGCACGGGGTACCGGACGGTTACTGGCGGGCAGGCTGCGCAGCAGACTTCTGTAGCAGAGCAGCCAGAGGCCTCCCAGCAGGCGCCCCAGGCAGAGGCCTCTCAGCCAGAGGCTTCCCAGGCAGAGGCTTCCCAGCCTGCGCAGGATGCGCAGCAGGCTTCTGTAACGGAGCAGCCAAAGGAAGCTGAGGCTGTGCAGGCCTCCCAGCAGGCGACCCAGCAGTCTGCTGCGCAGCCTGCTGCGTCCAGCTCTGGCCTGTCGTCCTTTGCAGCCGACATGCTCAGCGCACACAACACGAAAAGAGCGCTGCACAGAGACACGCCCGCCCTGAGCTGGTCGGAAGAGCTAGCGTCATACGCACAGGACTACGCCAACAAATACGACTGTTCAGGGTCCTTGAGCCACTCCGGCGGACCTTACGGCGAAAACCTGGCCGTCGGATACTCCGGCGCGGACGCTGTCGACGCCTGGTACAACGAAATCGACCAGTACGACTTCTCGAACGGCGGATTCTCTTCTGCCACCGGACACTTCACCCAGGTGGTCTGGAAGGGCACCACCCAGGTCGGCTGTGGGTCAAAGGTCTGCGGTGGCGCTTGGGGAAGCTACATCATCTGCTCCTACAACCCAGCCGGTAACATGCTGGGCTCATTCCAACAGAACGTCGAGCCTTTAGCCTAGTCGCTTTTTTCAAACACGAATGCTTCCATACCAATGGCCGATGACTTGAGTCATCGCACGCCAACACTTTATTCGAAACGACGTTAGTTATTCAATTCTTGTTCTTTTGGTCTTGTCGAATGTACTTGACCGACGTTTTTTACTTCTCCGTGTATACCTTGCCAGCTTACTACACAGTGCGCTCGGCTCATTCTATGCATGCTACCTAAACTCTTCCATGATTACAGATGCCGTTGTTCGCTTTGACACATTTCTGTTACATCGCAGATACATCGCAGATACAGTGCACAGACAGCGAAGAGGCAGTAGATACCGCTCAATGGCTATATAACTGAGACGGGCAGACCGCCGGTACATGCATGCGGCCGCCTGGACGGTCCCAAGGTGCTCTACTGCTGAAGTGCAGACGAGAAACCCGGAGAGAAAGGGAGTCACGTGATCACCAGCTTAGCATGCTCGCGAGTCTCTGGAGAACAGCCGTCCTGCTCTTCGCGCTACTGTGCTGCACAGCAACAACCGAACAGATCACGTTAACAAAGTACCACACTCTCAGCGTCACGAACTCAAGGACCGTGTCCACCAGCACCCGCTTCACCACTTTGCAGACCGTGATATACAGATCTCAGTTCGGTGTCTACACGGAAGCCGTTACATCAAAACCCCCAACAGTCGACGACCAGTTCAAAAACGAGATCCTGGACAAGCACAACGACCTCAGAAATAAACATGGGGTCCAGAACTTGTCATGGGACTCCACGCTCGCTGACAGAGCACAAGAGTTCGCCAACACATACGTCTGCAACGGCTACTTGAAACATTCACAACTGCCCTACGGCGAAAATCTGGCCCTGGGGTACAATACGACAGCCGCTGTGCTCGCATGGTACAACGAGATAGACCACTACGACTTCGCAAACCCGCAGTTCTCAGACCAGACAGGCCATTTCACGCAATTGGTATGGAAAAACTCCACAAGACTGGGATGCGCTTACATAAAGTGCGGGCAATACTACGGGCAATACACCGTGTGTGAGTACGATCCTCCAGGAAACATCCTGGGTAAGTTCCAGGATAACGTGCTTCCAGCAAGGTAGATATGGAATCAACGTCATGTTACAGCTTCATATCCAGTCATCACCAGTTCCGGGTAACTCCATGTTATCAGCACTGCTGAAAAATTGGTGAGAGGCCAACAAATGCAATTATAGTTGTTCATTTGGTGTACACAGAACAAGTTCTTGTTATAATTGTGAACTATTCAGAAGACTTTTCGAGACCGGATAGTGGTCGAACGCTGAGTTACATTGCAGGGCAATTGTTGTGCCTCAAGTTGTCTCAAATTTGAACATTTTAGATAGGTAAAAACCTTATAATGTCTGAGATCACGCAAGACACTGTTGAAGAACACTCTCAGGTGCTAGTGGACACACCACCATCCTCTGTGGATGAGATCCCTAAGCAAGCTGCTGATGCGGCTGAAGAGGAAGAGTCAGCGGAGTCTGAGGGCTCTAAAGCTGGTTCTCCTCAAGTTAAAGTCGCTTTCCCACGTTTAGGTGGAAACGGATCATCGGCTTCAGGAGCCGCTGGAGCCGTTTCCTGGGGATCCACGTTGAAATCAAGCGGTTCCCGTACTGATACTTCTTTTGGGAAGAACAGCAAGGTGCTTTCTACCGGCTCTGCTAAGCCAATGAGATCTAAGACCGTCCAGGAAGTGTTCTCTTTGGATTTGGAAGCGCAGTATCAGATCACCAAGAGTGAATTCTCCAGCATTGTCCAAACCATCAAACAGAAATACGATGTCTCTGTTGAATCCACTCTTTCAAAAAGCTCTCGTACCTTTTTGATTTCTGGTGCTTCGGAGAAGATCGGTTTGGCAAGAAAAGATTTGGTCAAAAAGTTGACTAAACCTGTCAAGATCACATTCGAAATTCCTTCCAAAACAAGATCAGCAATTATTGGTTCTGGTGGTTCTACTATCAGATCCATCTCCGAGGCTACAGGCGTTAAGATTGATGTACCCAAGGACGTGAAAGAGGACTCCTACGACCAGGATCTTGAAGACTACAACGTTGACGTTTCTTTGCACGGTGATGCAGAATCTGTGAACGTTGCCAAGGCTAAAATTTTGCAAATCGTTAAGGAGGAAACCAAGAACTCTAGAGCTACCGTACCGATCGAGGATTCTAAGCTAGTATCTTTCGTGGATCTATCTTCTGTTGAAATTCCTGCAGATGTCAACGCTCAAATCTTCAATAATGAGAGTCAACCAGAGATCGTATTGAGTGGTCCTCGTGATGATGTCAAATTAGCCAAGGTCAAGGTTATCAACTATTTGAATGAGTTAGGACTTCAAATTATTTCCAAGAAGGAAAAGGTTCCTTTGAAGTTCCACTCCTTGATTGATGCTAAAACCTTGAAGGAGAAATTCAACGTTGAAGTTCAACCACCTCAGTCTTCCACTGACGATCAGTTCACATTTGTCGGTCCTGCGGATAAGGTTCAAGAGGCAGTCGTGTATTCCAAGAACTCTTCCAAATATTACATCGTCGAGTCCCTTGAAATCTCCAAAGCTCATGGTAAAAATGTGGAGCATGCCAAAAATTTAGCCTTGTATTTTGCTAAATACCACGTTCTAGAAACGATTACTGCGAACTTCCCAGAGGTTAAGACGGTGTTGCCAAAGGTGGACCTTCTACCTACTTTGGATGCAGTGACAATAACTTTGGTCGCTAAGAACGACTTCTCGGAAGATATCAAGACTGTTCGTAAACAGATTGTTTCGTTGGTCAATGATTTGGCTCCAGAACAGACTTTGATCATCTCTGATCTGGATTACCAAATGTTCCATAAGGACATCAAACAGGTTCTAGTTGCCACTGAAGATGAGGTCCCTTTCGTCCAATTAGGAGAATACTATGAAGGTAACGATGATATTCTTGTCATCGTCAAGGTGGATGCTGATGATTTCAAACCTTCTGATGAAGAACTGAAATCCAAGCTGAACTCTATTAACAGCAGCTTGGATTCTGTTAGAGAAAAGCAGCGTGCATTGGCTTCCAAGACAATTTCAGTATCTGCAGATAAGCAAGAAGAACTATTTGGCAAGGGAACTGTTTCTCTCGAGTTAATCAGCGAGGCCCTATCCCATATATCTGGCAATGCTCTAGTCAAACTTCATTCTCCATCCACCGACAAAATAACCATAAGGGGCGATGAGCAAGGTTGCAAGCTGGCTGCATCCGCTGTAAACTCGATTATAGAAAACCCTTCCAAAGAATTTAGCACAACTTTCAATGTGCCATCGACCGCAGTTTCAAGACTAATTGGACCAAAGGGTGCTACGATCCAGAAAATTCGTGAAAAGTTCGATGTTCAAATGCACATCCCACAAGATTCAAAGAGTGACAATACAGAAGTTACTATGACTGGTAGGCAATTCAACGTAGAACAAGCGAAGGTTTTCGTTCTCGCTGAGGCTAAGAAATTTGCTGACATTGTAACAAAAGAGTTGATCGTTCCTTCCAAATACCACCGTTTCTTGATTGGTCCTCAAGGCGCTTACCGTATTCGTCTCGAAGAGAAGTACTCCGTCTTCATCAAGTTCCCTAAGGAAGGTGAGGTTGTCATTGTCAGAGGTCCATCCCGTGGTGTAAAAGCTGCCTCGGATGAGTTAAAGGCTCTTTTGGACTTTGAAATCGAAAATGGCCACAAGGAAGTCATATCCGTCCCTGCTGATCATGTCTCCAGAGTCATTGGTAAGAATGGTGAAACCATTAATGATATTAAAGACGAGTTCGGAGTTCAATTGAACTTTTTGGACAAAGCTGGCTCAGAAAAGGCCAAGGAGGCTGGAGCTGTCGAACTTGAAATCACAGGGTCCAGAAGCAACATCAAGCTAGCCGCCGCCAAGGTTAATGCTATCATTAAAGATGCATCGAACATGGTGACAGTCACCTTGAATGATATCGATCCTAAATGGTATAGCGAAATTGTTGGCCGTAGTGGTAATCAATTGAGGGAAATAATTAGCAAAGCTGGAGGTGATGATATCAAAGTCAAGAGAGTTAAAATTCCTGACAGCAATGCCGAGGACAAGTCCATTGTTGTATTCGGTCCTTCTGAATTCGTGAAGAAGGTTGTGAAGCAGATCAAGGACATTGTGAAGGATCATGAAAATGCCAAGACAGAAGAGTTGTCCATTCCGCAAGAAAAGTATGGTGCTCTAGTTGGTCCTGGTGGTTCTACGAGACGTGAGCTTGAGGCTGAATTCAAGGTCAGAATAAATGTTCCAAACAGAAACCAGCCAGATGAGAAAGTGACCATCTCAGGTTCTGCTTCCAACATCGAAGCATGCAAAGACAAGATTACCAAGGACATTTTGAAAGACTCTTACGATCTTGAGATTACAGTACCTTCTGCTTACCACTCCTTTGTTTCGAACTCTGGTCTTTTCATCCAGACTTTGCGAAACGAGTATTCGATCGATGTATCTCACGGGAACTTGACCAGAACCGCTCAACAGCTGTCACGTATGAAGTTCCAACTGCCTGAAAATGCAGCGGGATCCGATTCAGAACCGTTCAAGGTTTCGACTGAAAAGGTCGATATTTCTACAACAGGGGCTGCCATTCCTTGGAGATTGACTTACGCACCAATTGATCTGAGCGATGTATTGGGCGAGGAATACAAGAAGGAGTTGGAGAGCAAGGACGTTGTTTTAAAGAAAGTGACAGACCTGATCAACGAGCGTATCGAGGACGCCAAAGCTGCAGACACCGTGGCTTACATCTGGACAAAGGACCCCAAGAAGTTCAACAGCGTTGTTGGTCCCGGAGGCAGAAACGTCAAGAAAATCAGAGACAGCACCAAGACTGTGATCCATGTGCCAAGGAAGAACGACAAGATCAACAACGTGATCTACGTCAGGGGTTCCGAAAGCGGCGTCTCCAAGGCCGTCGAATTGGTCACCAAGTCCCTGTCATGAACCGGACTTTGTGAAGTTTGTAGGAGTCGATGGGCATCGTTTGCATTTTGTATTTGTTCGATATTTTTAACCTTTACCAGCTAACGTTTAGTGTACAGTTATGTATGTGTACACATTGGATCTACACACAACAGGACTGTGCGTCGTTGGTGCTCGGTCTCTGCAGCGAGACGTTGTTCCCTGCGGCAGGCTTCCTGGCCTCTTCTGCTCTGTCCTTGTTCTGCAAGTACAGCCTCTCTCCGATATCCCGGAACACATCTGCCACGTTTTGTCCGGTCTTTGCGCTGACCTGGTGGAACAGCAGCCTGTTCTCTTGCGCAAAGTCGCGCGCCTCTTTCTCGTCAACCAGCGAGTTCCGATCCGCCTCTGCGACCAGGTCCAGCTTGTTGCCCACCAGACAAATGATCAGCTGCTCGTCCTGCACCTTCTCCTTCAGCTCATCGACCCACAGCTTCGCTTTGGGCAGCGAGTTGCGCTCTGTCACGTCGTACACCACCAACGCCGCGTTGGCGTTGCGGTAGTACATCGGCGCCAGCGACTTGTACCGCTCCTGGCCCGCAGTGTCCCAAATCTCAAACTTCAGCACCTGCTCATCGTACTGCTCCGAAAGCTTGATGCTCTGCGACAGAAACGCCGCGCCTATCGTGGATTCCCGGTTCTCGTCAAACGAGTCCTTCACAAACCTGTGCACTATGCTGGATTTTCCCACCGAAGAGTCGCCCAAAAGCACCAGTTTAAACTGCAGCATGTTCCTCTTGCTCACCGAACCCGCGCCGCGTGTCCCTACTGCCTGCACTGCCTGCTCTGCCTGCTCTGCCCATTCTTCATCCATCCTTCAACTATTCCGTTCTTCTATCCATTCTATAGCCATATACACTTGTGGAAACCATAGACGGTTACCCTGCATACCCATAAATACCGACCTAGTCACGTGACACCCTCACGACGCCCAGCTCGTTGAGCCGCTCGATCGCCGCGCCGATCCGCTCGGCCTCCAGCAGCTGCTCTTCCTCGGACCAGTCCGCCGCCGAGAGCGTCAGCGGCGTCTGCAGCCCGGAGCACGTGACGTAGTCACGTGACTCGCGCCGCTGCTCCACCCGGTGCAGCGCGCGGTTGTGTCGCAGCTGCAGCAGCTCCAGGATCGCGTGCGTGGTCTCGGACACGTTGCTGATGGGCGACTCCATCAGCTTCACGAACGACGAGCTCACGAACGGACAGTGCAGCGAGTTCTTGCCCGACACAAAACACTGTGCTATCTCGAGCCGCAGCTCCTCGTGCGCGTACCTGATCAGCAGCTCCAACATCTTGAGGATCTGCGGCAGCCGGTGCTCTTCCAGCGGACAGTACAGCTCACGTGACGCCTGCACGAACCAGTCGTTGAATTTGTCCTCAAAGATGCACAAGAACCGCGTCACGACGGGCCGCTCGACGGCCATTTCGTCCGAGTGCACCAGCAGGTACAGCGACCCGAGCTGGATCAGACACTCGTGAAACCCGGGCACGGAGCCGAGCGGCTTGCCGCTGAGCTCCGTGAACAGACACCAGTACACCCGCGCGGCAGGCGCCGTGTGTCGGTAATTGAAGCACAGCGCGTACCAGAACTTGCCGAGCTCGGTTAGCACGGCCATGGTAGTCGCGGGGTCCGCGGGGTCTGGGGCGCCCGGGCCTGCGGGCGCGTCTAGCGCGCGCACCATCTTCGCGAACGCCGAGGGCGGCAATGTGCGGTCGAACGGCTCAGCCGGCGCAGCCGCCGCGGGCCGGCTGTGCGCCAGCAGAAACATGACTCGCCAGCGCGCCAGGTCATTCCAGTTTGCGTGCAGCCGCAGCTCCACGGCGCGTACGAGCCGCGGATCGCGGCTCGCGGTAACCCGGAGCTCGCAGCTGTGCAGCAGCACGTTGGCCACTACAGCGGCCAGCGCGGAGTCCTGCCGTGTGGACGGCTGCGCGTCCAGAAACCATTGTGTGATCTTGCTAAAGCTGTGCTCGCTAACACAGCTGTCTACTCGCGAAAGCTGGAGCAAGCGTTCCGCTTGCTCCGGCGACAGCTGGGCGTTGTCCAGAACACTGATGTACGAGTCCATTATGTAGCGAGGACGCGATGCTGTGTGCAGGAAGCCTGGTGGGTACAGCCAGGGCACACAGCCAGGGCATTCGGGCACACAGCCAGCAATACCCAGCGCTCAGCACCAGTATATATATACAATCGTCGTGCCCAGTTGCTGGCCTTTGCGGGCCGTCGGTCGTGGAAACACAGCGCATCTTATGACAGATCACTGACAGAATGCTCAGACAACTCAGACAAGTATGAATACAGAACAGAGCAGAACACTGACACCGAGCAGCGGATTGTGGTCGAGGATGGGAATGCAGGGTCGAGGGATCCGGAATATTTTCTTATTGGCCCGGCACGCTGCAGACGGTTTGCGATTCGGAACGCGGGGCGGAATTGGGCCCGTAGTAGGGGTTGGGAATTGGGGTTCGGAATCGGACGCGGAATTGGGCCCGGAACGGGACTCGGAACGGGGAGCAGCTCGTTTGTTCGAAGAGGAGGCAGGGTAACACTGGAACGGTCGGTCACGTGACAGTATGCGGTTACCCGGGGTTAGTGTCGCTGGGCCCGTCTGATTCGTCTGCAAGCTGAAAGCGAGCCAAGACTGCTAGAGACTCGATGAAGGGACGGCCGTTGCAGCGTGCTGCGCTGTGCTGCGTTTGGATTGCTAGTTCTCAGTTGTGGTAGGCTGGTCTACAAAGCATAGTATACAGGCCAGGTATCATGTTCCGCGCCAGCAAGGCCATTGGCCGCAGATATGTGTCCGCAGGTGCAGTGAAAAGAACGCATCCTGTCAGAAGTTTCCTGTGGAAGGTCGGAGCGGCAACCACCGCCTTCTACGCAGGCGGGGTTGCGCTCTCGGTGTACAACTACCATTTCGCAGAGCTGTTCACCGACAACGTTCCGTTTGGTGAAGAGCTGGTGCAGCTTGTCGAGTCGTACAACGACGGGACTTTGAACGCTCCACAGCTGTCGCTGGACGAGATCAGAAACAAGTTTGGGTCGCTCGCCAGAAAGGCACAGACCGTGCCTCACGCGGGGTCCAGCTCTCAGACGGTGACCGAGGACTCGGTGGTTGCTGCAGAGTCCGTCAAGTCCGGCTCTGGCAGCAGAGCCGGACTCGCAGACTCGTCCAGCTTGCCGCTGCAGACTTCCTCCGAGATTGCCGTGCCGCTAGTGCAGCTGAGATTGCCCGCTTTGAAGTTGAACTCTGAGAACGCGGGTTTCGACAGCGCTGCTTTCCTCGAGTCCTTCAACGCGCAGGTCGAGGCCATCAATGAGAAAAAATTCCTGTTGCCCGAGGACGCCGTGGAACAGTTGCTGGGATCTTACCAGAACTTGAGCTCCCAGCTGAACGACCTCAGCAAGGACCTGGCTCAGCAATTGGACAGCAACTTGGCGACTTTGTCTGCGCAACTGAAGAAATCGGTCGAAGACGACAAAGTGAAAGAGATTGAGGCCAACAAGCTGCAGTTGATGCAACAATTCGAAAAGGACTTGTCCAACATCAAGGTGGAGTTCGAACAGAAGTTTGAAAACCAGTTGCAATCGTCTTTGAAGGCCAACGAACAAGCATTGCTCGCAAAACACAAGAATGAACTCGCCATGCTCTCGATCAAACAGGTCCAAGAATTCAATAAGATCATTTCGGACAAGATCGAGAATGAAAGAAACGGAAGACTCAGAAACTTGTCCGATTTGAACGAGTCCGTGAAAACCGTTTCCGACTCGCTAGCATCCCTAGAACAAACTCTTTTGAGATCGGAATGCGTAAACCAATTGACAACGTTGGTCTCCTCCATCAAGTTCAAACTGAACTTGGACAACACGCCTTCCATCGACCTGTCTAAGGACCTCCAAAGATTGAAGACCTTGGTGCAAATTTTACCAGGAAAACCAAACAAGTGCGACGCAAAGCAGCCTGAACTCATCGATGTTGTCGTTTCCGAGTTGGAAACTTTGGTCAACTCGCCAAACCACGCCAACAAACACATCTTGTCCAACGAACAGCTCTTGAACAGATGGACAGTGCTTCAGGACAAGGTCAAAGAGGCCTCCCTACTACCTCCAAACGCCGGTTTCTTGGGTCACGTCTCGGCAAAGATCTTCTCTTTGTTCTTATTCAACAAGACAGGTATCTCTAACGACAATGACATCGACTCTGTCGTGTCTCGTGTCTCGGAGAATATCAAACTGAACAGACTGGATAAGGCCGTGGAAGATGTCGTGCAATTGCAGGGCTGGTCTAGACTAGAGGCAGAGGACTGGCTACAGGCCGCTCGTTCTAAGCTTGAGCTCGAAACTCTCATCAACGTCATTGACTATGAGATCAAAACTTTATGAAATAACTCATGCTCGGCTTTTCCTCCCGAGCTAGAACTCTCAATGATCTTGTGCACGCCCTCCATATTCAATATATAACATATATTCAATTCATTGCACAATGCTGTTGTAACCTGTTGGGCTCAACACCAGCGTATATCTTCCAGACTTCAAGCTATAGTCACGTGATACAAACAAAGTGCGGGTAACCTTATATAATTAGAGCTCTGTTTTATCAAAAAGCTTCAAAGAACATCAACACATTAACACCAAGCTTTAACACAGAAGTTGGTTTCTACCGAAGGGTTTATTGTATTAAACGTGCCAATTACTTAACTAACCATAATTGAAGAGTGTTGGTATAAATCGTCCTTGAAATTCAGATCGTAATACGTTTTTACTGTAGCTTTTCGCAAAGATATGTCTAATCCAGCGTTGCAAGTGTACGGTGGGGACGAGATAAATGCCATTGTGATCGATCCAGGCTCTTTTGCTACAAATATTGGATACTCTGGAACAGATTGTCCACAAGCCATTCTTCCGTCGAAATATGGTGTTGTTGAGACTGAAGATGAGTCTGAGGAAAGCCAGAAGAAGTATCTCTTCAACGAGCAGCCTCTGCTTTTCCCCAGACGCGGCATGGAAATCAAGCCAATCGTCGAAAACAGTGTTATAGTGGACTGGGATAAGGCGCAAGAGCAATGGGAGTATGCTCTGAAGACAAATCTGAAATTTAACTCTAACGAGGGGACTCCAGTATTGCTTACTGAACCGATTTGGAACCCAGATTCTAATAGAAGAAAGTCCTTGGAAGTACTGCTTGAGGCTATGGAGTTCGAAGCGTGCTACTTGGCTGCAAACCCTTCCGCTGTTGCCTTTGCAATGGGTAGACCAACGTGTCTGGTGGTGGATATAGGCCATGACGTTGCATCTGCTTCTCCTGTCATAGATGGCATGACTCTCTCGAAGTCATCTACACGAAACTTTGTGGCTGGCAAGTATTTAAACCATCTGATATCCAAAAGGCTACAACCAAGAGAGATAGTACCCATCTTCCAGGTTCTAAGCAAAAAACCTGAATTTAAGAAAAGAGACCTAGGATTTGATGTGAATCAGTCCATAATAGATTTCGTTAATGAAAGACAGTTTTACCAAGAATTCAAGGAAACACTACTGCATATCGCTCCCAAGCCATTGCCTTCCTTTAAGGAAGAATTAGATCTCCAAACGAAAAGGTCTTTGGAGGCTCCGTGGGGAGAAAATCTGGTGTTTGATGCTGAAAGCAGATACTCTTTTGCTGAACAGCTAGTAAATCCTTCAAGAGACGACTGGCCAGAGGGATGGCCTGTGTCAGAAGACGGTGTCGTAAAAACGTGGCACAATGATTACGTGCCAGTGAAGAGAACCAAACCCAACCCAACCGTAACTTCTAAGGACAAAGAAGGTACCAACGAATCGACGCCGGTACCGGGAGCTATTGAACAGGAGAATTTAAATTCACCATCTCAAGAACCCAATGAGAATGGAAAACGACCACTTGACTCTAACGAGGAAGCTAATAATAAAGAGCAGTCTAATGATGAGAATGACGACAAGGCTGAGCCTAATGGTGCATCATCTGGTCCGGCGTTATCCAGTGCTGAGAATTCCAAAATTACTGGTGATTTGGCAGGGATCGTAGATTTAATCAATAAAAGTATGATGGAAGCGGATGTAGATCTGCGAGCAACCTTGGCTCACAATGTTGTTCTAACCGGAGGAACATCAAAGATCCCAGGCCTTTCAGATAGAATAATGTATGAGCTCAACAAGTCCTTACCCGCCCTTAAATTCAGAATGCTATCATCGGGTCATTTGAGGGAGAGACAATACCAAGGATGGCTTGGTGGGAGTATCCTGGCGAGTTTAGGAACTTTTCATCAACTATGGGTAGGAAAGCAGGAGTACGAAGAAGTTGGAGTAGAGCGACTGCTGAAGGACAGATTCAGGTAAGTATGAAGGGCGTTTATGCAAAAAGTTGTGTTTCTATGCCGATGTTGACAAAGGCAATGTTCATCAAAATGTGTCCTTCTGGGTATAAACTAGACTATATAGATTCAAGTTTGCAAATACTTTTTACCAAAAGATCCTGACAATATCTTTCTAAAGCTGATATCCTGCTTTGTACCAAATTCGCCCCATCATGAAACTCTGCTTTGCTATTCATAATGGTTCTGGCGTCATCCATTTGAAGTTTTAGGGACAAAGACTCAACAGCGTTGGACAACATGGTTTGGTTTTGTTGTAGGATACGTGTCATATTATGAGATGGATCGCAGAAAACACTAAGCGCATATGACCATTTCAAGACTGAACGACCCTGTACTAGAATTCTGACAGATTCTGACAGAAACTGCCCTTCAATCCACGATATTCCTAGCTCTTTTTGTAGTGAGAAGATCTTTTCCTCTATGGTTCCTGCTAGTTTGAGATCCATATCTGAGGAGCTTTCTTGTAAAATAAATAGCTTGTAACCGTCGGTAAATCGCTTTGATATCGTCTTTCCTATTGCATCATCTTTCTTATCGTTTTTGAACTTACAAACATAGTTGTCAGTGTGCAAAGACCACTTTCCATCACAGACCCAGCAAAACTCATAGTGACAATTTGGACAAATCATATGATTGCAGCCTCCATTCTTTTCTATGCTTGTTCCGCAGGAAGGACAAGGCTTCGTATTGTTCAAAATCCAATTCAAATTCGTAGACTCATCTCTGACCTTTTTGACCCAGTACTGCGCTATTTCACAGCTGCAAGGGCTATGGACTTCCAGTGAGCAATTGAAGCAAAAGCTATGGTTATTATGACAAGTAACCACGGGTATCATGTGTAATTTTAGCATTTCTGTCAGGGTCGATTCGTTGCTGGAGTATATGACGATTCCACATCCCGGATGCGGGCACCACTTGTAGTTCTTGTTGTGCTTGTTGATAAATGTCTCAAAGGATAAGCATATGTGCTTCTTGCTGGTGGTGTTGTTGTCAAATATCTGATCGATGTCCTGAGATGTTATAGATAAATGGCAACCCATGCAAGTGGGCGCCTTTGAACTTTTCAAACTATTCCCCAAGTACTTTCTATAACAGTTTAAGCACGCCTCATGCTTACATTCCATATGGAATACCTCAACCTCTGTGAACGAATCACAACATATGGGACAAGTGTAGTTCCGCTCTTCCTTAACTCCTCGCTGGCTTTTTGCAGGCAGCACAAGCCCTGCTTTGTCCAGTATCTCGAGCCTCCGGTCCGCATAGTCAGCCAGAAGGTTGTCCTCATTCCATTCGTATAGCCTGAGCAGGATGATGATGCTATTCACCGATAGCTCCGTAATTGATGTCAATGCATTCACGCGGTCCATCACATCATCGTACAAGTCATCAGCCGATAACGATTTGTACCTTAGTTGCAGCGACTGATTAACACTACCATCACATTCATCAGTCAGCAGCTCCTTCCCTATAGAGTAATCTGAGTCGTAGTCACTGTCTTCCACAAACTGGTAGTAGTCTTCTTCATCATGGTCATCATTGAGTCGGTAGCTGTAATCATCCAAACTAGTCATGAACCGCGCCCTCAGATTATATTAAACTAGTTAGCCAAAAACTCGGCTCCCTGTCGTTGATTTATGGGTGCTAGTCTTTGTAGAAGTACCTATCCGAAGGTAGTTGTTGTTAGGGTTCAATCTTCGTAATATGCCAAGTATCTTCAAATATTAAGGTAAAAACGGAAAGAACCGTTCACATGATGTATAATAAAGCTATGTATCTGTCTATGAATCTTGTAGATGACTGAGAGTTTATATGGTGTTTGAGAGGTGACTTTACATGGACTCTTCAACTCTGTCCTTAGCAGCTTTGATCTTCATTCCAATACGAGTACTCAACTCGTAGTCAACTTGGTAATTTTGGGCTCGAATGAGCCATTCGTGAGCTTCTTTGAGGCCTGACATACCGCTAATTTTCCATGTAAAGAGAGCACGCTCGTAGAAGGCAGTTGGGTACAGCCAGGGGTCCTCAGTCTTCTTGACATATTTGACCTTTCCGTTCTGAAGCGTGAAAAGCGAAGGAAGCACTTGCTCATCTAAAATCTTGCACCCCTCCTTGATTTTCCCTGTTCTTCTGTAGATAATAGACACCAGCACGTTCTGAACTAGTAACTGATCAGCGTTTTTGAGGTCTATGGTGGGATTGTGGTACTCTGTTAGTGATTTCAAGGATAAATCTAGCTCGCGCTTAGTCATACGATTGTAACCGTTGTATAGATATATCATCTCGAGGATTGGAGATACACCAATGCTATCAAGTAAATCAGTAGACTTTATTTCAGAGGTGAAGTGTTTGTATTGGTCCACTTTCCTCAAAAGGTATCTCTCAAGAGGCAGCACCTTTGACATGAACTTCTTTTTACCAACAAGTTTAGTGGAACCAAATATCAGCTCCTCTGCTTTACTCTTGTAGAACGCTTTACTATTTGGCAAGTCTTTTTCGTCACGAACACCGATTTCACACTGGCGATATAGCTCCAAGTAGCAGCAGCCGGCGAAATAAGTGTACGTTGCATGTGACCATTCACTTATTTCTAACATGATTAACATAGCAGCTGCAGCTTTTTCAAACTCATGCATGAACACCAGGGTCGTTGCCTTTTCGAACACAATCAGAGCCTTAACCTGCTTCATTTCAATTGTGGTATAATCAATGGAGTTGAGCAAATCTACAGCTTCTTTCAAACGACCGCTTTTCGAGAGCATACGTGATTCCTGTAACAGCCACAGAGCACTATTAGGGAAAAGAGCCCTAGCCTGTAAAAGAGCATTCTTGAGAATCTTTCCTGGATGTAGTAAAGTTGGACGGTCCATCTCTGAAACTGGTAGATTGTCATCTCTAGCTGCGGGAATGTCAAAATCAACGTCTGTGAATTGGAATGGTCCATCATAATAGAATAATAACCCGAGCAACCCGATTCCGCCATGAATGTTTCTGTCTTTTGTTGCCTTCCAAACTAGTCTCAACCCTTCCTCTCTAGATCCATGGAAGCCAACGACAGACAAGACAGCACCAATAGCTGGTGGAATTAAGGAAAGTACCACTTGTAAAATTCCAAAGCACAAATTGACACCGGAATGAATGAACTCATCCATAGTAGCCTGGTTGACATCGTTTTCTTCGTTGATCAGCTGGTACTCGTCGGTAGTTTCGTTCAGTTTCTTTTTTAATGAATCCATTCCAATGTCGTCCCGTAATCTATTGATTGCTGGAGAATTGCCGATATGACCGCCCGAGAGTCTGTTCTTTCTGAGGGTATAAACCTTATTGGCAAAATCCAATAGTTCTTTGTCGTGCTCCTCTTCTGGTGTTAGTTTGTAGGGGATATCATAGGAAGTGAAAGTACTCTCTCCAGAAATGAAGCTAGCCGTAGATTCATTTCGTTCTTGCAAATACATGCTACTCTTTGCGCGTTTTTGAGACGTATTGATCTCCTTTAATATATCTTGCAACATATGATACGCCTTCCGCAATTTGAACAGTGCTTTGGCTCCTTCCACCACGGATTCACTGAACAACATCAATAATGCGTGCAGCAAACAGGATTCCGTATATGTGACAGCATATTCTGTTCCCGGGGAGTACAGAGAGCTAGTTTTCACGTTGAGCTTCTGTAATTTGGCCCTGCTCTTCAATGAAAGCTGTTCTGCTTCGCCCAAAGTCGCTGCGGCTCTCTTCATCACCTCAGGCTCGAACCCCAAGGTAGCTTCCAAAAACTCGATCACACCTTTGGCAAGGGCTCCCACAGTTGGATCACCGGGACTAACCTTCTGATTGTCAGCCAGAAGTTTTAACCCAATCTCTGCATTATCATCAAGCACATAATCCATGGCCTGTAGTGCGATTTCGAAGTCATGGGCTTGTTGTAAGATAAATCGGGTTCTTTCTTCAGGTGAAAACGCCTCAACTTTAGGCGATCCCGCACCCGTAAGAGCGTTCAAAACGCGAAACATTCAAGCACAGTATTTCTAAATTGTCCAAAGATTCTAATGTATTCAGAAGTGTTACACTTCACCAGCTTCTGGAACTACTGTACCATTTTCTCTTGGCTTACCATCTTTATCTTAATGGTTTAAGGCTTTTGATACGGGCTTTGAGCGCATTTTGGGCAAGTGAAGATCGAGTCGGAAAGACACGTGATGTGATAAGAAGAGCTTGCGCATCTCTAACATGAATTATGGTTACAGGGTGTGACTATTGATATACTATACGTGATGTTAGGAGGCTATAGGAGCTTTAAGTTCCTTCTTGATGGTCTTGAGCTCCTTCTTTAGCAATTTCTTTCTTCTTCTATGCTGGTGATGAGGATTCTCGTTTGGAATATTAATGGTGAACCTGTCAACACTGTCCCAGACCCGCTGGTCAATCTCTTCGGGTAATTTTCTGCCATACAGACATTGGTCGACCAACCACATTCCGATAAGGAAGGACTGGCGGTTGAGTGTCCCGTCTTTTCTTGTGTCCACCTTTTCGTAGATCTGGGAAAGCAACGACATGGATAAGTTGCTTCTACTCCAGATATCTGCGACCACCATATTGAGGATAAGACCATCATCTGGGATGTTGTATTCCTGTTGTAGATCTTTCGTATTAAGTATTTTGGCCTTTTCATACCATGGGAGCAAATCTAAGAAACTGTTTCGATTGGTGACCCAGATTCCTTCGTATCGCTTACGTTCTCTCTCACTGATGTAGCCAATATCTACATGAGACTTCCACGGTTTATCCTCATTGAAAGAACGCAACTTATGCTGCCGGAGCATTTTGCGATGCTTGTGTCTTGCGTTTTGGACATGTCCCGATTGGCTACGGCTACCATTTTTAGTTGTGCCATGATCACTTCCAATATGTGTGTCAGCGAAAGACTGCCATTCAAGGTCGGAGTCTGATGAAAATGCTGAATCGTCTGATTTATAAGCATTAGCTTCGTAAGTGTTTTGTTTTGAGTCCCTGCCAGTTTCAGTGGACCGTAGCGTTGTCCGAAATCGAGATTTTACTGCAGGTTTGATGCTCTTGACTACAATATTCTCTTCAGAAGGGTTCAATTGTAGTTCAGACATTGTTGAAGTAATGGGCAAACCTGATTGGGATCCTGCAGGATGCAAATCATTTACAGGCGCAGTAGAGCCAAAAATGCCATGCCATTTCTTCTTCTTTCGCCTTTGGTGTCCGGGAATTAAATCAGGCAAAGTTCCTTCGTAGGTTACCGGCACTTTCATTCTAGACGTTGTGTCGTAAGTAATACTTCTTGTAGGCTGCGGGTCAGAAACTGCCGCGTCGAAAAAGAACGTATGCGAGTCTGGATCCAGACTGGGATTTACGTGAGATGATGACGATGGAGGGAGTTTCTGACGGGGTGATGCATTCTTCACGGATAAACTGCTTGCGCATGGTATTCCTGTTATACCTGTGAGGCTTTCTAGGCTTACAGAGTGTCTCCTGTCAGGTCCTACCAGAGAATTAGCCGGAGATTTCTTTATTAAAGATGTTGTGGAAGAGGCTCCAGAAGACGATGACAGAGATGCTGGTATCACTCTAATTGGCCTCGGCATTCTGAACGCTTCATCATCACTGGTATCATGCTCTAAAGCTACTGCAGCAGCCTGATGTGGCGAGAGAAGAGTGCCATTCGTGCGTAGGTTTTCGTTCAGCCTAGGAATTTCAGAACTCGGTGAAAGTGGTCTGCCAGTATTCACTGGCTTCCTCTGACGATGGTATTGTTCGGAAGGAAGTCCAGCGCTAGAAGTTCCCACAGTAGAATGTTTCTTGAAGATTGCTTGAGCTGCCTTCAAAGAGGCATCGCTGTACCCCGGATCGTCAGTTTTTCTGGAACTTTGCGTAACAATCACATTAGTACGCTGCGTGTTTTTCTTGGACCCAAATCGCATTCCTGCTATTGTTTATCCTGAGTTTCCCCCCTTCAAGGACCTGAAGAGTGCCAGCTCCGACAATGAATCAATCAGATAAGAATAATAAACAGATAAGCCAAGGAACTAGCTCTGAAATTCGTTTCAATTCGCTGAAATTCGTAATTGATCTCTGAATCCCGAAAAATGGTGACTGAGAAACAATGAGATACAAACAAAGAACCTTTATAGACTCTATTGATGTTTCGCTATGCGATGACTTCAAAGGTCTGAGTTTCAGTATAATTAGAAATACCGAAACCTTAAAATATATACACGTGACTTCTAAATCACGTGACCATTCTTCTTCGTTCGAATTAGAGCCTTATCAGCATTAAGGTTTCAACACTGTGGTAGTGAATGGTAAAACAGCTGACCTGCTTTTGGACGTCTCAGGGTTACGCTAGGAGGTCAATGATACTGCGAAAACTGGGATAGTTATTATCGTTCGTTCAATTGATATACTTGGTAGAAGACTGCAGCAGAGGGAAGTTTTAAAGATGGCAGAGCAGATTAAGCATAAGAAGTCGTTGAAGAGGTTGGATCACGAGAAAAGAAATCTTCTAAAAGAGTACTACAAGCTAAATAAAGATCCTACTCCTGAGAGTCTGGCGGAAAATCAAGTGGAATCGAGTTCAAATCAGAAAGGCGGGCATAATGACAATAATACAGATGAAAAGGTACGAAGTGAAGAAGAAGACCTGAAGGCAGAACTTGAGCAGGGCCACATAGATGTTAAGACCAAGACACTAAAACAGCTATTGCAAATACAGAACGTCTTGCTAGAAGAAGAGACTGAGGCCGATAATATGATCAAAAACACGATCTACGACAACTACTATGATTTGATCAAAGTCGATGATTTGTTAAAAGAGATAAGTAAATGCGACGACACGATGATCCAAGAGCTGCAAAATACATGCAAAATGGCTCAGTCGCTGCTAGAGCAACATTAGTCGTGGATGTTGGATATGTTTCACTAAATATACAAGCCTATTTTGTAACACTACTACTGACACTGGGTTCCTTATTGTGAGACGGTTGATGATCGCCTGCGATCTTTTCCGAGCTCTCTGAATTCGTGTGCGCTTCCACATCTTCTGTGGCAGAGTGTTCTGTGAACCGAGAGTCATTTCCGAACCATTTGAACCGGCAGCACCAAATAAAATGAGACAAGAATATCCCAATCTCCAGAGCAGCGACAACTGCATATAGAACGATTCCCAGTACGTCCATATTGCCTACTATGACACTCGCGATGTTGAACCATGCACCCATGGAGTCTACGAACAGAAATACGAAGTTGATTCCGACAACACGCCCTTTTCGCTTAAACAGCTCAAAGTACGGTGGTATGAGACCTGCTGCCAACAATATCGTAGCTATTATCCCGATAACTAGAGCAGGCCAGTGCGTTCCATGGTCATAAACTGGTCGCAGCCAGAGTGTGAATCCGATTTCGAAACCCAAAATGAACACAACCATTGGAATTGCATACTGAAACGCGATTCGAGAGACACCAAGTTCCTTCGGTGGATAATACAGAGCCTGGATCCATGATATCATGCAGAAAAACATGAAAAGCTGGGGCTGTATCTGCAGTATTATATTGCCTCTGGTGACAATAAAGTAAATGCCGAAGGGCACACCCGAAAGCACCCATAAGAACATCATTGAAGGAGGGAATCCCGTGCAGTCCTTGTTCCTGTAGTTAAATATGATCTGGGGGATCAATTGCACGCACCAGCATACTGTTCCAACAGTTGCTAGAGCCGTAGCAGCCTTATCAGAAATCATACAAATGATCAGGCAATTAGTGTCTAAAAATGCTGTCCAAATACAACTTTATAGGTGTGTTGAAAACAACACAGTACAGGATCATCCACTTATTTCCTTAGACTTCACTACGATAAATCATGTTTATAAATGATAGGACTACTTGGACAAGGAATACTGTGCAAAGTTTAAGGTGCAATGACGAACTCATCGCTAAACCTTAGATAGCTGGATTAACATTAATGAAAAAATATTCCTGTGGGGTAAATGACAAAGATAAAAAAATGACTCTTGAAGTAAAACTCAGAACAGCTACAGAGTAAATTTGCATGGAGAGTGCAGCCTCATTTCATTGAAGAGACTGATATCTGAAATAAAATCATATCTTGATGTCAGGATCTAAATATGTTGTTAGGATAAAAGATGCTTTTTTTAAGTCATCATTGAGCAAAGGATCAGGATACGTGTTTCCGAAAAAGATTCAGTTTGAGATCCAAGAGGGTCAGAAATGGTGTATCTGGGGTCCTGCAAAGGAGAAATTCATTGATGTGTTGTCGAATAATTATTTGAGCGAACCTTCTTTGGCAGTATCCTACGGAAACATTCCTAAGGGCAGACTACCTATAGTAGAGCAGATCAAATTCAAAGGCGTGATGCCTACAGCACATCTGAGTGCGCGGTATGAGTATTTCAAGGACGAGTTTGACCAAACTTGCGAGAAGTTCATTTTGGACAACTCAATCGGATCCCGCGAAGTGAATTACGAGATTAAGACTACTGACAGGACGGTAGACCCGCAATTGTTGTCGTATCTGTTGAAAGAGTTGAGACTTTATGATATAAAAGATAGATGGGCGATGGGGTTAAGCAACGGACAAATGAGGCGTGCCAGATTGGCCCGTTCTTTATTGAAACAGCCTGACCTGGCTATCATTGATGATCCGTTCCTAGGACTAGACCCAACAGCAACTTCCATATTGTCCAAATTCTTGTCCAAATACGACAAAGGGTCCTCAATTGTCATCGGGTTGAGATACCAGGACCAGATCCCCGAATGGTGTACACACGTTGTATGCGTAGACAATGACGGTATTGAGTTTCAAGGCCCTATGTCGGATTACAGAGATCAGGTCGAGTCAATGAGACTACAGCTGTTAGAAGCTATTCAAATGAACAAATCTATAAGCAAATACACGATCGAAGATCTCGTTGCTCCTCACAAATTTTATAAAAGTCCTCACCATGATGTGGTGAAATTACCATCGGTAGTCCAATTGGATGGCCTCTCCGTCAGCTACAAGGGAGAACCGGTGCTGAAGAATATTCATTGGAAGGTCGCTCCAGGGTCTAAATGGCATATTCAGGGCGATAACGGGACCGGCAAATCAACATTACTATCTCTTATCACCGCGGATCATCCTCAATCATGGAACTCCAAATATGTAGACCACGGAGTTCCAAGAAGAACTGGAACTACAAACTTTTTCGACATCAACCAGCGTATCGGCCTTTCTTCTCCAGAAATGCATGCTCTTATCTTGAAAAAGGCAGCAGAACTATCGACTCTAGAGACTATTTCTTCAGGTTTCCATGCCGTAAGCTCAAACAATTTCTTTTCTGCGTACAATTCGCTGTCAGACGAACAGAAACGGATCGTTGAAATGTACATGGATTATTTCAACTTGGATCCAAAGACTCCCTTTGGAAAACTGTCTATAAGTGACCAGAAACTGGCCTTATTCATTAGAGCCGCAATTAAAATGCCCGAAATTATGATCTTGGACGAGGCCTTCTCTGGTGCTGAAACGGGACAGATGCTGAAAGCTCACGAACTTTTGGAGCACTGGCCGGGAACTGTCTTCGTCGTGTCTCATATTCAAGAGGAAACTCCAAAATGTAACCACTTCCTCAAACTCATCAAACCAGGAGAATACGAAATCGGTAATGTAGAATAATGCACAATGATGTAAGTGTTATATTTATTTATATAGCCTCTAGCACAGTATCTGTTGCAGCCTTGTCTGGTTATCTCGGTGATCAAACCAATTCATATCCCTCTACAAATTGAGTCACGTGATCGTTTTCTGTTAGTTGACAAAAGTGTAAAAAGTTGAAACAACAACGAGAAACCTATTAACACTACCTCTTTGATAGAGACAAAGCTATCTAAGCCTCTCGTCTTCATATATCTGATACACAATAGCAAAAACCGCGAGACTCTGATTTTTGAACGATACCATTGACTTGTGTTTAGAACCGTAATTTGGGAAAGGAAGTGAGAAGAAGAGATAAAGGTTTTCAGATCCTAGGTTGACAGCTGCTTTGTTTGAGTGTCATCCTAACAGTGAAAGAATTTAGTTACTGATCGTTTGATTTGAGGTTTGTTGAGTTTTCTTTGGGATTCAGTACATCATGATAAGTGTGTCAAGTACAAGGGTTCCTTTGATTCCTCCCGAGGACATTCCACTGCAAGATAAGAAAGAGAACGAGTTTGGCCAATTGACTTCCCGGGACTATTTATATGAGGCTCATTCTAGAAATGGGAAACCTCTACAGGACCCTATCTTGGATGCTCCAGCGTACTACGTTTCCCTCATCACGTATTTGAATTATCTCATATTGATTATCCTGGGTCATATCCACGATTTTCTTGGGTTAACTTTCCAAAAGGAAAAGCATAAGGCTATCATGGAACAAGACGGAATGGCGCCATGGTTTTCGACGTTTGAAAGTTTCTATGTGAGAAGATTGAAACAAAGAATCGATGACTGTTTTTCAAGACCAACAACAGGTGTTCCAGGTAGATTCATCCGTTGTCTGGACCGTGTTTCCCACAACTTGAACGAATATTTCACATACCCGGGAACAACATCCATGTGTCTAAACCTTTCTTCCTATAACTACTTGGGTTTTGCCCAGTCAGAAGGACAATGTTCTGAAGCTGCATTGGAATCTGTGGACACTTACGGAGTATATTCTGGGGGACCAAGAACTAGAATAGGTACCACAGATTTGCACGTTCAAGCCGAAAAATACGTGGCAGAGTTTGTTGGCAAGGAAGATGCAATTTTGTTCTCAATGGGATACGGTACTAATGCAAACTTGTTCAACTCTTTCCTGGACAGTAAGTGTCTTGTTATTTCCGATTCTTTGAACCATACGTCTATCAGGACTGGTGTTCGTTTGTCTGGTGCTGCCGTGAAAACTTTCAAGCATAATGACATGTCAGCATTAGAAAACCTGATCCGTGAACAAATCGTGCAAGGCCAGCCAAAAACCCATCGTCCATGGAAAAGAATTGTAATTTGCGTGGAAGGCCTATACTCTATGGAAGGTACTATGGGTAATATACCTAAGCTTGTTGAATTAAAGCAGAAGTACAAATGTTACCTTTTCGTGGATGAAGCTCATTCCATTGGTGCAATGGGTCCATCTGGTCGTGGTGTGTGTGATTTCTTTGGCATCGACCCTTCATGCATTGATATTTTGATGGGAACTTTCACAAAATCATTTGGTGCTGCTGGAGGTTATATCGCTGCTGATAAATGGATAATTGACAGATTCAGAATTGACTTAACTACAAACTCTTATGCTGAACCAACTCCAGCTCCTGTATTGGCCCAGATTATTTCATCACTAAGGACTATCACCGGAGATATCAACCCTGGTGAAGGAAAGGAAAGGCTACAACGTATTGCCTTCAATGCTCGTTATCTAAGACTCGCCCTCCAAAGACTTGGTTTCATTGTTTATGGTATTGCTGATTCTCCTGTTATCCCTCTCTTGTTGTATGCCCCAAGCAAAATGCCTGCTTTTTCCCGTATGATGCTGCAACGCAAAATCGCGGTGGTGGTGGTTGCCTACCCTGCAACTCCTTTGATCGAGTCTCGTGTTCGTTTGTGTGTCTCAGCTGCGTTAACTAAGGAAGATATTGATTACCTCTTGCGCCATATAAACGAAGTGGGAGATAAACTTTTCTTGAAAGTTTCCAGTGGGAAAGCTGGTGGCTCTTTAGATGGTAAACCACCAAGATGGGATATTGACGAGGTAATAAGAAGAACCCCTGAAGACTGTAAGGATGACAGGTTTTTCAGGATATGATACACTAACCGTATTAACAATCAATCGTTTGGAGTTCAGAAGGATACTCTAATACTAGACAAAAGCACCAGATCTTTGCGCTCGGATCTTCTGTCACTATCATCAGGTGAATATATGGCATTAGTTGTCTAAAATAATTCCATATCAAGTGAGTCACTATACTATGTAAGAACATCAAATAAAGGCATGGCATGCACTTTAGAGTAATTTATGATTTATATTTGAATCCTTTCTTGGTTAATATCGTCATTGGCCCAAACTCCAATTCCAATGACGTTGCTTACCATCAAAAGTGCTGAAAAACCGGGTATCAATTCTAAAAGGCCTGCTGTCAATCCAAAGGCCCAGAGTTGTCCAAGTCTTGAGTAGTATTCGTCACGTTTGGCCTTCTCGCTTAACCGTCTTTTTACCATCCAGACGTCGTAGTACTCGTATACTCTATCTGGAGTTCGCAATAGGTTTGCAGCAAATGGTCCCACTATGGGTATCAACGACACTAACGTTAGAGTGACAAAGACAGTCAACCACCTTAAAAACGAGAATATAGCAAATGGTAAGTCATGGATCCAAAATTCGATATGATTGAGATGTACTTCTGGAGCTGCTGGTATTTGTCTCATTTTGAGCGCTTTCAAGGCTTCTGTCTGCCCTTTCCTTAGCAACGTTAGTTGAAACACATCATTAGTGAAAATCGGGAGCACAAAAGTCCTCACGCCTCTCAATGCCCACATGTTACACTGCATTACCATTTGAGTCACTGCAATTGCCAATCCGATTGGTCCTAGTAGAATAACTTGCCAACCTGCAAGTATTGGTAGTATAAAAGCAGCGTACAACCAACATAGAGCGACAAAAAGAATCAGGTAACAAATACTGATAAGCAATCCATAATACCAGTAGCGGTAATCGATTATGAATTCAAATACACCCTAGCCCTCAGTTAGTAAAACAATTCAAGCCGAGTAGCCGACGGTCAAAAGGCATTTTAACATACTACAAATGGGTACCAAATAGATTTGGAACAAAAGAAATCGCGAAAGAAGTTTGCTTTAATGTTCTCCACCCTGCAAACCACTGTTGCATATAACTCGAAACAAAAACCAGCTGTTAGATTGTAAATTTCTCTCCAGATTGAATCGACATCTCTAAGAGTGTTGTATGATCTTGGATCTTTTCCTCTATTAGGCCGATGAAAATCAGAATATACTTGTAAATACACTGGATCCATGTCGTCTCTGCCTTACTGAGCGAATCCAGCACCCTAGTGAACCTTTCCGCACCTAAATTAGGGATCTTTGTTCTTTAAGTGACACAAATCGTGGTTTTGTCATTATAGATGACAGGAAGGTTCATTTAAGAACAAAATACTGCAATGAACTTGAGATCAAGTTTAGATCAGTATGAGGATTTGATGTTGATATATTAGTAGTGTTTCAAGTAACGGTGCTTTGTTTATAATCATTATGTACAAAGATGAAGTTTATGCTAGTAGGGTTTTACTGACAATAAGTTGAAAGAACTATAGATTAAACAGACTCCGGCTGTCTTTTCCATTCCTCCCACTTCTTGACGTCTTTGATTTGCCATTTCCGATTGCCCTTGGTAGATTTGGCAGCGTATTCTTTCACTGAATTCTTGATGGTGTCTTTTTTGTACTGAGGTAGATGCTTCTGGACAATTTCCGTTAGTGTGCTTAAGGAAAAAGTACAATCATGAACCTGCTCAAGCATCTTAAGCAGATCCTTTGGATCTGTAATCAACTTTTTTGCCTTCTTTGTAGGTGATGGATTTGAGGTACCAGAATCTGCAGATTGAGGCTCATCGGTTGATGGTCTCTTGCTTGGTGCCTTTAATGGATCCACAGGATAAGTCAAATCTTCATATAAACATTCAACTGACACAAGGGCAAAATACTGTTGAGATTCCGTATCCATTTTGTCAAAATCACTTCGCAGCTTTATCGTGGGAATTAAAGGTCCCACAAACTTGGTACGTGTTGTATTTTCGTCATCTTTATCTACAAACTCGTCCATTTCATTGTCTCCATCGTCACCTTCGTCTTGATCCTCGTCATCTTCGTCATCCTCATTTTCCAAATCGTCCACTCCTCCTTCTTCGTCTTCTTCTTCATTGATCCAGTCTAAATCAGAGTCGTATTCATAGTTGAATCCAGTGCCCTCCGTGCTGAATGGATTATCTCTAGGTAAAGTAAGCTTTCTAGAAAACGTCCCAACGTAAGGTGGCCGTACATTCTCATAAAATTTGATAAACTTTTGAGGAACTTTATTCAGTAAATCATTGAGTTCCTCGTCTGTTTTCTTTTTTGAGGTCATGGTTTGTAACACCTCCACAGCTGTGACTTCTATCTCTTTCCCATAATCGAAATTGAAACGACGAAGCCATTCAGAAGTCGACGAAGTATCCGTTAAGTTCATGAGATTATCAATTTCAGCAACAGTTTGTTTTGTTTGATTAGAGTCGATTTTCCAACCAGGATGCATGAGCACATCTGATTTGACATAAAATGGAAGGAAGTATTTTTTAAAGTCAGTTGTGACTGAATGTTCGGAAGATGATACTGTAGCCTTCTTGAAAAAGTTCCCTATTCTTGACTGAGCTTTTTCTTTGGCTTCCTCTTTCTTACGTTTCTCTTCTTCTTTCTTAAGTCTTTCTTGTTCCTTTCGCTCCTTCTCTTGTAAACGTTTTCTTTCCCTCTCTTCCTTCTCCTGTTGCTTCTTCTTTTCGCGTTCTAGTTTCTCTTCTATTCTTTTCCGTTCACGCTGCTCTTTCTCCTGCTGCCTCTTTAATTCGCGCTCCTGTTTGGCCTTTAGTCGTATCTGCTTCTCCTCTTCTCTCCGTTTGGCATTGGCCAGCTTCATCTCTTCCTTTTGTTTCAGCCGTTCCTCTTTCTCTTGACGTCGTTTTGCAGCCTTTTCAAGACGCAACTGCTCTTTCTGAGAAGCGGTAGTCAAATCATCAAAACTTTTGTCATCTGCGTGCTCCTCCTCCCCTTCCTCTTCCTCCTCTTCCTCCTCCTCTTCGTCTTCTTCAGGCTCCACGTCAACACTACTCTCTATTGCTATGCTTTTTTGAGACTCTTCAACGTCTGATTCTGACATTTCTATAGAATCAGCGGTATCTATTGTTTCTGTATCATCTTTACTACTCTTTACATCTGTGTCTGGCTTGCCAGGGTTCTGGAAGAATGATAATATACCCTGCTTCTTCTGCTTCGCATCGCTTGGTTCTTTCTCGGTCATAACTTAATGCTTATTCCAGAATTGAAGTTCAACTTTTGAACAATTCTTCACTGGAGTATCATATGATGATGGCTATACTCTTATAGGTCCTCTGTAGCAGGTATTTATCTACCTTTGCTAAGTCGTTGATGCACGTATATCATCTGGATATCAGCGACACCAAACTGACCTTTAAATTCTGATACGTGTTGTGCGGGTAACAATATATGAACTCTTCCCTTCTATTTGTAGAGACAGTACTCAGGACAGAAGTGATGAGTTTGCAAGCTAAGATAACTGTTACATCAGTACTGATACAAAAGACTAGATGATATGACGAATGATTTCAAACCCCACAGGTGGAAATCTTTGGGACGTGTCTGGTTTTTCATCATTGCTTTTAGACTCTCATATATTTTGGAGTCTTTGATGCTGGAGGGTATAGAACGGGTGACAGAAGTACGCACATTGTGGTAATCATCCAGAATATTTTGATCCGCTTGAATCATCTACATCAGTTCCCGTGAGTCTTTCGGCTAAAATTTGGTGTAATGGGTCCGAAAGATCCAACCCATACTCGTCCTCGGGATCTACATTCTGTTCAGATGCGGTTCTAAAAGGAGTTAGCTTGATGTTTCGGGTGCGAGTTTTCTTTGCTCTTGAGGGCCTAGAATAGTTTGTGTACCCTATCGGTAGAATTTCTGGTTCTTTTTTCTTTGGCCGTGCGCTCTGTGACGGTTTGTTCTGTTTCTGCGGCTTGTAAGGAATGTTGGGCAACTCTCCGTACAACGACACAATGACATCTAGCATCTGATCTTTGATCCCCTTGAGATACTTGTCGCGAGGCATGTTGTACTCCTGAGGGTCTGTGAATAGTGCGGCAAGATAATCCATTTTCCTGTCTATGGTCTTTAGCTCAAGCTCACGGTTCAAAGCGGCCACGCTCAAACGTTGTATCCGGAGTAAACCAACCAAAACTTCGCACAAAATATCACATCTCTCCTCTTTATTTAAGGTCTTGCTGTAGAACTGCTCGAATTGGAGTTGCAAGGGCACTACTTCTTCGTTCAAGATATGCGAGTTCTTGTATATGTTGATCGAGTTGCGAATGAAAGGAAGAATCGACTTGGTGAAGAGCATATGGTTCTTCTCCTTTCTGGAGCTTGTAGTGCTCGCCACGGTAGAAGTTTCGTTGATGTCGTTACGGTTCCCGGTGTATGAGGAAGAAGAGAAATGCGAGGCAACGTCTCCTAGCTCAAACATGGGATGTTGCTCTGGGTATTGGTGCAACTCCTGCGCTGGCACGGTATTTTTGAGATCAATGGCCGGCGGTGTCAGCTTGGGCAACATCATTGCTCTTAGTTTAGCTATCTCGTGATTTTTCTGCTCGAGTTCGAGCTGTAAATGAAAGTTCTCGTTCTTAATCTTGCTGACCAACTTCTGGGGCTCTTCTTTGCCGTTTTCCTTGCTCCTTGCCATAAGGCCCTCTTTTTGAGCCTTGCGCGGCCTACAAGGCCGCGCATTCAACTTGGCTGGCGAGATTTCTTTCAAAGACATGGCGTCCAATCCGGACACCAAACTATGGCTGGAACTACAATCTGACATTAGTCTGATTTCAATTGTAGATTGTAACACTATTGACCCAGTCTCTGTAAGCACAGCAGTCCTCAAATGCGTGCATCATTCAAAAACGCTCGAGCCCTGAATACCTAAGAGACATTGAGCTGCTGTGTCGTCCGTCTTAGTGTCACTTTGAAGGACTCAGGTCGTCGAATACATCTGTCTGTCGCATATGCGGGTAACAAAATTCATGTTCAACCACAAACCCCGGGTAACGCAGTCTGTTGATCATCTTATACGATCTCATCGCTTTGTCATCTCTCAGGCTTTTTCAGTTATGAAAAAAATTGAAACTGAGCGAGTCTAATAGTATTGGCAATGGAAGTTAATCAGATGAATTGTACAAAATGCTTTAATCTGTTTAGTTGTACTCTTATTCAAGGCTAAGGAGAGCACACGGTACTGTAACTGTCTTTAATATTGATATATTAGAGTCGTAAAGAAACCAGAAAGCTGTCTGTTTGAAGTTACGGATTTTAGAGAAACATCGATTGCCATCGCTAGTATCAATCAGAGATCATGGCTACCAGAACGCAGTTTGAGAATTCCAATGAGGTCGGAGTGTTTTCCAAATTGACCAACTCGTACTGTATGGTTGCCCTTGGTGGGTCGGAGAACTTTTACTCTGCTTTTGAGGCAGAGTTGGGTGATGCGATTCCAATTATCCATACTACGATTGCTGGGATGCGGATTGTGGGTCGTATGACTGCAGGAAACCGTAGAGGGCTGTTGGTTCCTACTCAGACCACCGACCAGGAGCTGCAGCACTTGAGAAACTCGCTGCCAGACTCGGTCAAGGTGCAGAGAATTGAAGAGAGACTTTCTGCGCTAGGAAACGTGATCTGCTGCAATGATTACGTCGCGCTAGTGCACCCAGATATCGACAGGGAGACCGAAGAGCTGATTGCTGATGTCTTGGGCGTAGAAGTGTTCCGTCAGACCATCTCTGGTAACGTTTTGGTGGGTTCCTACTGTGCCTTGTCTAACCAGGGTGGTCTAGTGCATCCACAAACGACGGTCCAGGATCAAGAAGAGCTTTCATCCTTGTTGCAAGTGCCCCTTGTCGCGGGTACTGTGAACCGTGGTTCGCAGGTGGTGGGCGCCGGAATGGTGGTCAACGACTATTTGGCCGTCACAGGTTTAGATACTACGGCTCCAGAGCTAAGTGTCATCGAGTCTATCTTCCGTCTCCAGGACGGCCAGCCAGATGCTATTTCTGGGAATTTGCGTGATACGTTGATCGAAACGTACTCTTAAGGAAGGATGCTAAGAATAACTTATACCATTTTTTTCATATCTTATTCTCGCATTGCATGATTTATATCTCGTTGGTATCATTCACTCCTTCATTAATTGTATCTTACGGTCATTCTTAATAACGTAATTCGTTACTCGGGCATTTTATCCTTGCATCAATACTTGGTATTGCTTATATATTTCATTATCTAGTGTTGCTGTATATCTCTGGATTTGTACAATACAAACTACCTTCCATTGGAAACTTCTGGGCCTGTTTGATCATGGTTCTTTTCCTTTTTGTAAGGTTGAACCTCTTTCTAATCAAAAGAATCCTCATTAAGATCATCTTACCTTGTACAGAATAGTTTTAGAAACAGGATTTGTGGTAGTCTGTAGGATAAACTGCTATATAGCCGACCAGGAGTCGTAACAAGGGGATAGATAGGTGTTGTTAGCACATATTTGAGATCATGGGTATCAAAAAGCTGTTCAAAATCAAGCCTCCTCCAGAGGTCACGCCAGAGGAGAATCGAGAGTATTTGAATGAGATGGGTATTGCAACTAAAAGCACGCCTTTGAGGAACCGACAGAAGTTTGCAGCATATGGCAAGTTTGCTAACGACCAGCTGCAGAAAAAGGCATATGCTCCTGAGGGATATGAGCAGTATGCTCATCCAGAAATGCAGACTTCAGAGACACAGCAACTCGAAAACTTCAACGAATCGCCTTACGACCAGTCATCTATGGTGAACGACAGACAGGGTAAAGGCAGAGGGGGCAGTAATTACGTCGATCCTTATAGTACTGATAAGGACTCGCCATACGGGAACACAAGGGCTCCATACGGAAACTCGTATGGCGACCATGCGCAGTCGTACAATAATAGATCAGTGTCTCCTTATCAGAGCAAACCGTACGATTATGGCTACCAGCAAGATGCAGGAACATCTAGGAACCCGTACGAGAACAATGCCAAGACATCTGTTGGGGTTACCACTTCTTCATCGATTAATGCAGCGTCTTCAACTAGTCAGCAACAGTCCAATCCTTATGCAAGCATGAGCCATAAGGACCCCTACAGTTCGAGTTCGCATTCAAGCAGCACTGGCTTGTACAACAATGTTTATCAAGATCGGAACCAGGGGTCTGTGCAACCGAGAATCTCTCAGAAGAAGGAGTTCAACTTTGAACAGCCAAACAACGATGACAATGAACTTGATTTGAACGCGACTTTACAAGAAGATAGTTACAGCACAAGAGGCGTTGGATATGATGAAGATGATCTCAACAACTCTATACATGACAAGCAAGGCATTCCTGGTGGGTCCGCTGTAGGCAGTAAGGGCTACCAAACGTTTGATGATGTCCAGATGCAATCACAGCATCAGGAACAGCAAGAAGAAGACGAGGAAGTGGACGCTATTAAGCAGCAAATTAAGTTCACCAAGCAAAGCTCTGTAGCTAGTACGCGAAACACGTTAAAAATGGCCCAGGACGCCGAGGCCGCGGGAATGAACACTTTGGGAATGTTGGGTCATCAATCGGAGAAGTTGAACAACGTTGAAAGGAACTTGAACCTCATGCAGATACAGAATCGGGTAGCAGACGACAAAGTGAGCGAGTTGAAGAAGTTGAATCGTAACATCCTTGCAGTTCACGTTTCCAATCCGTTCCACAGCAAGAGACGTGCACGTGAACAAGAGGAGCGGATCAAGATGCAGAGAATGGCTGATAAGCAAGTGCAAGAGGATATAAACTCGACTCTGCATCAAAGTACTCGAAGGATAGAGAACGCGATGGACGCTTCGTACAGCTCTGACGTGCGTGACAAGTACCAGAACCACCAGATTCTGGAAAAGGCAAAACGGTATCAGTTTGAGAACGACCAAGAGGACGACGAGATGGAGCTGGAGATTGACAAGAATTTGGAAAAGATCGGACACATCAGCGGTCGTCTCAAAAAGCTTGCTGTGGCCGCTGGTAAGGAGATAGACTCGCAGCAGGAGCGGATCAAACGCATCGAGGAGAACACGGACGACCTGGACATCAAGATCCACGTCAACACGACCAAGCTCACCAACATCCGATAAGCCTGGCATGTTGCCAGGCGTTTCGCACTGCAAGCGTCAA
This sequence comes from Kluyveromyces starmeri, assembly GCA_030705165.1. Classification (NCBI taxonomy): domain Eukaryota; kingdom Fungi; phylum Ascomycota; class Saccharomycetes; order Saccharomycetales; family Saccharomycetaceae; genus Kluyveromyces; species Kluyveromyces starmeri. The sequence continues at coordinate 68,644 of JANIWV010000012.1, read as the reverse complement.
AGAGAAGATGTGTATTGTGCCTTATTTACATAAAACGAGTATCTATCTATCTGAACAATGTGATGGTCACGTCTGCCGCAGCAGAGCGCGAATGCAAAGAAATCCGAAGTGTATCGGTGGGAAAGGTCATAAAAGCAAGTCATAAACGAAACAATGAGAGGCGGACCGCTGCGCAGAGGGCAGCCGGCCCCCCGGGCTGTCCGCGCGTCTCAGCTGGCCAGGTTGTAGTTGAGCCACAGCTTGTAATTATCCTCCGCAGTATGGTCGCACACGACCTCCGGCTTGCGCTCCTTGCCCAGCACGGACCGCGGGATCGTCATCATGGGTATCGAGCACGCCTCTCCTATCAGCGCAGAGTCCAGCGACATGTCCAGTTCCATGTCCATGTCCATATCCACGTCGAACTCCGGGCCCCCGTACATCGACGAGTACTGGCCCGCGATCCGCTCCGCGCGCCGCTCCGCCGTCCCGTCCACCGGCTGCAGCAGCGGCGACCGGATGAGGCTTGCCGGCGTGCCGGCAAGCTCCTTCGTCAGCTTCAGGTTCTCAATGTTCATCCGGTCCAGCTCCTGGCACTGCGCCGTGCAGTACAGCCGGTCCTTGTCCTCCAGCCCTGCGCCGCCGTCCCGCTGGATCAGCTGCCCGCACACCGTGCAGTAGTCGTTGAACGCTGACATCCTCTTCCTATATTCCGCGTCACGTGACTCTCACGTGATCCACAATTCACGAGTTCCGGCCCGCTCTTGCTTCTTGCTTCTTGCTTCCTGCCAGCCTCTGTGTCTACAGCTGCTGTCCTGCCCTTACCTGTCTGCCGTCTCCTCTCTCCTCTCTCTCTCCTTTCCTCCATATCTGTATCTCCCTTGCCTTCAGCCAAACTGCCGCCGTCTTATATAGCCTTGTTCCCATATATTGCTTCCAACCACATGCTATTTTTAAGATGTCATTGAAAACAGCTCAACGCCTCAGCAGCGTCTTACACAATCACAATCGTGCACAATTGTGCAATCGTGATATTTGCGTATGGGATCATGCACATGGAACCATGTGGAAGCGAAAGGGAGAAAATTGGAGGGCGTGTGGGCATGTGACTGTTAATAGCAAAGTGTGGCGCGTGGCGGTTGCGGTTGCGGGCACATGTTCTGGAAGGCACGGGAAGATGCGGATCTGGGGCGGGTAACGGGATGGGTAACGGGACGGGTCATGTGGGGTTCACGTGAGTGTCACGTGACCTGTTGGTGCAATTTTTTTCGCAGTGAAAAGGCCCGGCGCGCAGGCGATGAGGCGATGAGGTAGCGATGAGGTAGCGGTGCTGGGCCCCTGCGGGCCCAGCACGCGGCCAGGCGGGCTGGCAAGCGAGGCATGGACGGCAAGGAGTACTTGAAGTCGTACGGGTGGCAGGAAGGCGAGGCGCTGAGGCGCGGGGGCCTGAAGAAGCCGATTCTGGTCAAGCACAAGAAGGACAAGAAGGGTCTGGGGTGCGCTGCAGGGCAGGACGACGGAGATGCGTGGTGGGAGCGGCTGTTTGACGGACAGCTGCGCTCGCTGGACGTGAAGAGCGGGTCTGGGGGCGTGCGGTTCGAGCAGGGCGCGGTGGTTGCTGCGGCGGTGCCGAAGAGCGAGTCTCCGCTGTACCGGTGGTTTGTGAAGGGCGAGGTGCTGCGGGGCACGATTGAGGTGGCTGCTGGCGTGGCTGCTGAGGTGGCTGCTGAGGTGCGGCGCAAGAAGAAGGACAAGCACAAGCATAAGGACAAGCATAAGGACAAGCATAAGCACAAGCATGAGGACAAGCATAAGCACAAGCATAAGGACAAGCATAAGCATAAGAAGCATAAACAAAAGCGAGAAAAGTCTCACTGAGATACGGTCTCTGAGATACGGTCTCTGAGAAAGTCTGTTCCCACCGATCTGCCCGTTGATCGATATCTGATCGATACGTAAATAAGGCACCAGTGTAAATTATAGAAAAGTTCATCGAACCCAACGAAATCTGACCAGAAACTGCCAGGAAACTGACCAGAATCGGCTGTTTTCGGCTGTCTCCGGCTGCTGCTCACCGTTCGATACATGCAGCTTCAAGGTTGGCTGGCTGTGCTGGCTGTAGCCAACGCGTGCTTCTATAGGTCCTCAGTGGTGCTGTTCGCGATCATCGTGATCCTGGCTCTGCAAGCAGTGATTGCACTCGCATACTATGAACGGCGTCCAGTGGCCGGGCCAAGAAGACTACAATTCGCAGACCGAGAGCAAGCGACATCCAAGAACACATGTGCAGGAAGATCTGGTCGTGTCGATGGTCCGCTTTTCCCTGAATACGAAGAAGTGTCTGAAGAAGTGAAGACTCTGATAGATAACGTGGTGTCAAACTTCATTCAAACGTGGTACCCGTCAATCAGCAACTCTGCCGAATTTCCTGACTCTGTAAAGCGGCTGATGCAGGAGGCTATCTCCCAGCTGGCTGACATAACCTCGGCAATCGACTTGTGCGACCTTATCATACTGCGAATTCTTCCGCTATTGACCAAGCACTACACGACTTTTTATGCGTCCCAGGAAGCAGTAACCAGTAAGCTTGCGATCACGAAAAGTGATCAAGCCGCTGACCTGGCTGTTGCCGTGGAGTTCAATAAACAATACCGCATTCATAGGGCATTGACCCTATCGTCCAGTGAAGAGAACTTACTAGATGATCTGCAAAATTATGCAAGAAAACGATCCGCAGAACTTCTGCCCAAACTGGTCCGCGCTTCTGAGTTGAACTCGCCATTTGTCAGAATATTACTGCGAGAAGTGCTAACTTGCTCAGTACTTCAACCCGTTATCTGCAAGATCACAAACGCTGATTTCTGGAACACTAAACTGATACAAGTGTGCTCGCAAGTGCTGAAGGAACGAACCCAGGTCACAGAGCTCCGAGCAGCTTTGTCTAGGACTCTGGAAGATCAGGGCTCTGATTCAAGCGAGAAGCAAGATTTGCGTGGGCCAGTATTAGATATCTCGGCGATCAACGGCTCTGACGCTGATTACGAGCTCTTTCTCAAACAATTGAGTGGAATGACATCCGCTCGCCAACTTTCCAAGATCAAAGTTCAGATACTAACTGAGGCTCTGAAACTGCGAAATCGTAACGCCTTACACACGGAGGAAAAGAAGACAAAAAAGACCTCACGGGAAGTTAAAAGAGTCGAGCTGGCTTTGAATCTGATTAACAGTAAAAATACCTATCTGAATGAAGGTAATTCCGGAAATCACAGTATTTCTTTGTCGCTAAATGATCAGCTCAATTCTTTTCAATCATCATTGGACGCTATTGACATTATCGAGATTCTCAAAGACAAGTCATGTATCAAGTATTTGGAGTCCTTTTTGCAGAACTCAAAGTTCAGTTCAGGGCTGTCGTATATGCATCTTTGGATATATGTTGAAAACATAAGAAATCCGTTGGAGGACATAAACAACGACGAGATTCAGCTAGACACTACAAGCGCAAGTAAGGAACAATTGGAAGAATTGGTGTCTTTATTCATGAGCACCCCAGAAGGACTGAGTAACATGAATGCCCTAGATGAGAATAGCGTCAATGCGATATTAGATTATGTCGGTGCTACTCTAAACAAGACGATTTCACCAGAAAGACAGCTTCCCCAGGCCATTGTTTCCCGGAAATGTATGCTACTGTTACAACAAGCGGCTTTGAAAGAACTATCTCGGAGATGGTTCCCTCTTTTTAAAGAATCTAAGGAATTTTATCAAATGGTTTCTTCCACAGACGTATTGAAGAATTATGAGGTAGAAGATACTCCTTCTGCAGTTATTTCTGATTCCATGCCGACGGATACGATTAGAATTATAGCTCACGGGGATTTGAACAAGGCTCTGGATGATATTATAAATGATGAGAGAAGCAATGCCTCTGATCCTATATCTGAAAAACAAGCTCACTCCGAAAGTGTACAGAATGCAACAGCCACCCAAGCTTTCCCGGATCTTTTCGGTAAGGAAGGACAAACTTTGTTTGATGATGAATTGTTCGATGAAACATCTACAGTTGAAGATGAGGAAATGAGTGAGCTTGAAATAAATCTCTCTGATCCCCCTGTAGCTGCTTTTCATAGTCAGGAGAATCTCAGTGGATCTGGTCAATTGGACAGGAGTGGCATGAATGATTCAAGCATACTCAACCCCGTTAATCTCAAGGAAGAAATAGGTGCTCTGGCTTTGAATATTGATCAATTGAAAAAACAGCTCCAATTATTACGACATCTGATCTTAAAAGCAGAGTTGACCAATAATCAATCGAAACTAGTGCTACTCAAAAAGTCTGAAAGAACCCTTACCAGAGAGTTAGAGTACAAAGAGCTTCTTCAGCAGCAACACATGGTTAATGATAATGCGAACAGTTTATATGGAAGAGCAAGTCTGTCAATAAAATCGTATTTGACAGATATGTCAACTGATGATGGAAAGGAGATTGTTTACTACCTGATAACTGTTCAGCATAGTTTTGATAAACAGGCAGTGACTTGGGACGTTCCTAGGAGATTCAGTGAATTTTACAGGTTACACACATATCTTAAACGGCAGTATCCTGCGATTATGAAGCGTTTACAGACATCTGCTGCATTTCCTGAACGGGTGAAGATATCACTAAAGTATCATGTCTCCAAGACTCTTTTGTATGAGGAAAGACGCCGGAGATTGGAAGCTTACCTACAAGAACTGTTAAAAGTACGTGAAATTTGTCAAGATGAATACTTCAGGAAGTATTTGACGGATGTGTCTAATTCTTTTACCGTTCAAAAGTATGTTGATAATAAAGAAGAGAAACGTAGATCGATGGTATTGCGTAACACGGAATGCGTTTGCGAGGTACCCAAGGTATCGACAATAGATTTGGGAAATTCAAACAGTTCGACAGATGAACTTGAATTTATTGAGGACGAACGGAATTTCTATACAGTTTCCGAGTCTAGCACATCAGGCGCCTTGGTGAAACCAATATGTGAACTATTTGTGTCTTTTTTTGCATTAAATCAGTCAAACTCAGGTTGGTTCCGAGGAAGAGCTATCATCATAGTTTTACAAAAGTTGCTCGGAAGCACTATCGAAAAGTATATCAGGGATCATATTCAAAGAGTGAGATCGCCAGAAAAGGTGTCATTTATACTTTCAAAGCTTAATCAGACGCTGTGGGTCAATGGGATATTCTTCAAAAGTGGTCAGATTGAGCAACCTCCTTTGAGAACTGAGGGTGAAATGAACCGAACTACTATGGAGTCGCAGGCGATTTTAGAGAAATTTATGGTAGAAACATGTGGGAAAGTTGTTGGTACCATGTATGCTAGCAACGCAGCGTATAGATTGCATGCCATGTTGCAGAATGAATACTTGAACGTCAGTCTCATTCTTGAGATCCTGGATGTGATCTTTGAAGAATTGAATTCAGTTCAAAGCAAATCTTTGAACCCATAATCCGAGTCCATGTCCGAGCCCTTGTCAAATTTTTTCCTGCTACGGGATGGAGGGCTATCTTTGTTACCAGTTGTAGATCTCTGCTGGTTTAGTACTGTATAGAACATTTTTTTATCCCTGCTAAACTCGTTTTTGAATTGCAATAATCGGGCTTCTCTTCGCAGTTTGGCATTGTATCGACGATCGGAGACTATGCGTTTGAGCGGAATATGGGATTGACGATTGGATGTTTTATCTGTGGAAATATGTTGCTTTTTTTGTCTCGGTGTAGATGATCTGTTGATTTCACTATTTCTGATTGCATCATCGTTAGCAGAAACGCCATCGTCCTGTTCGGAGACTTCAGGGTCTCTCAAGTCTAGCTGCGAAAACTTTTTCAGATATTCCTCCGGCAATACGAACTGTGTCGCATCCATTGTTTGAGGTACGTCCTGAAACAATTCTATAGCTTTAATGTACTCCTCCGACATATCTTCTCCGGATTGACAAGCATGAACGATGATATCCTTGTAATCAAATTTTCCTTTGCTTCGCAAAGAGTTGGGCTCAACGCTTCCGAGGTCTGTGCCAGCGACCTTGATGCCAGGATCGCTTGGAACGGTTGATAAAGTCACGCTGTTCGTTTGTGCAGCTTCCAGATGCAACGACCCCATAAACTCGTCTATCTTAAATAAAATATTCTGAAAAATGTCTGCTGGCAGATCCATCCCATTGACGTCCAGCGTCTTGCCTCCTAGTGTATCGGCATCAGAAGACTCTTCTCCCTCAGATTCAGGATCCATTTGAAAACTTTCCTTCAGTTTTTGTTGCCAAAAAGCGTTCATTTCGCCATACAGCATCTCAGTGGCATGGTCCAGTGACTTCTCATTCAATTGACCCGGTTCTAACCTTAATTTGGTTTCATTTTGCGGCTTCCGGTGGTCCTCATACACATCGCATGTATTCGGGTTCAAAATCGTATCTGCGCTCGGCCAAGAAGTCCAATCGTCTCGCAGTACGGTCTTTATAAACATCTCTGTTTGCAAAATTCGGTCTTCATCTTTATTAGCTTTGAGTAGCAGAGTTTTCAGCATGTGTGCCGAGTATAGGTGTACCGACAGGTCATTCCTCTGTTCCTGATCCAATGACGCCAAAAGCTCTATCGCTTCTTGAACCAGATTAGAGTCCATTGAAACATTTGTTAGCCCTTAGTTCAACTTTGAATAGCAAAGTTACAACACGAAGTCCCTAAAGGCCTACCATAGCAGCTACAAGCATGTACTATCCCATTTTGAAGTTTCAGACGTCTGTTGATTCTTTAGTCTGCAGCCTCTTCATATAAAGCTTATTGAAAAATCTAACACTATCATCAAACTGAACAAAACGTATGGACAGCTTGAGGGCTGAAACGAACCCCTCCAAGACTGAGAGTCTGCGCAGCATACCTTGTTGGAGAATAGTAAGATACCAAATATGCCGATAATCGAAGAAATCGACGATATCGATGATATTGATAACCTAGACATGGATCTTGCGGAACTCGATGCCACTTTGAAGACACCTGTGGCACCGAAGATCGTTCCTACGGTGGTCAGATCACAAGATCAAGAAGAACAGAAGTACCAGCAGCAGAATGTTGGTGGGCTGAATGAATCACATACGAGCGGGCCGCAGGAGAAGGTTCACTCGCTGTCAAAAGAAGAGCTAGAAGAGATCAAAGAGTTTCAGATGCTTTACCCATGTTATTTCGACGCTAGAAGAACACACGACCAAGGCAGAAGAGCGCCACTAGAGTTTTGCGTAGAAAATCCATTGGCTAAGACTATATCGGACGCCGCAAGGCATCTGGGGATTCCTTCGATATTTGAGGGGTCCAAGACTCATCCTCAAGATTTTGGTAACCCTGGAAGAGTGCGGGTTCTGATTAGAGAAGGTGGCAGACCATTCGTGAGGGGCATTCCAAACAAACGAGCTCTTATGAAACGCATTGGGGAGTATTTGAAGAGCCATCCAACGACATTGGCCAGTGTGAAGCAACTTCCATACGGCCCAGAATTTGACAACGTCGAACCTTCAAAGATTCCTTTGGTAAAAGGAACTCCAATGAACGATATCGTTCCGCTACACAGTCCGTTCTTGATGAAACATCCAATGACAAAATCCCTCTACGATGCTCCTCCGCCAGTCCAGCAGATAGCACAGCCGGAGAAACCAATGAAGATGCCCAAAAACAAATTTCGTGTGGTAAGACGTTAGTTAATGATCTAATTATAATTAAGTGTAACTACTTAACAGGAAGTTTCAGCTGTGAACTCTGGTATTCCGCACTTTATATGAGAACGTGGCATTTGCGGTCACCTTCGTGAACATGTATGTATTATTTTTGTCAACCGGCCATAAAATGGGCAAACGATCAAGCAGCACCATAAGTCATGCGGTACTGTTCCATCTTCTCTCTCTTCTCTAGAGAGATTCTGCCGTCCAAGTAACTAATAATGTTGCTCAGATTTACGATACTCAACACGGGGATCTGGTATCTCTTGGAGACAGACTGTGTAGCACTCAAGGGTTCGGAATCGGTGGTGTTAACGACTTCTTGTCTGTCCAGCGCGATGATTGCACCAACAACTTTACCTTCTTCTTTTGCGATAATTTCAAAGGCCTCGTTGATAGCAGTTCCAGCAGTCATCACATCGTCAATGATCAAAATTCTCTGGTCCTTCAACGCTGCTCCGACGATGCTGCCACCTTCGCCGTGATCCTTTGGCTCCTTTCTGTTGAAAGCGTATCTGACGTCCTGGAACTTAGACCCGCCAATTTCGGCCAGCTTGACACACACAATCGACGCTAGGGGAATTCCCTTGTAAGCAGGCCCAAAAATGACATCAAACTTCAAATCTGATTGGATAATGGCAATCGCATAGGCGGTGGCAAGGTTCGAAAGCAACTTCCCAGTGTTGAAAAGGCCCAAATTAAAAAAATATGGAGACACACGGCCTGACTTCAACGTGAACTCCCCGAATCTCAACGCCTGAGATTCGATAGCGAGCTCCAAAAAGTTCTTCTGGTAATCCTCCAACACGTTTGGCATCTCTAGCTTCTCTAAGCTTCTCCGTAGATCACTTTACCACGCAACACACAAAAAAAACCAGCTGAAACACCTGTTGGGCGAGTTTTTGATCCCAAAAATTCACAATTCCTTCAGGCTTCCCTTATGAGTTACCTCCCGTTGTTAAACCTACTCCAAGATCTCCCAAACAAACACACATCCGTTCTTTTATCAATTATCATGGCATCGATAAATCGCTGATGCAACTTTTCGTTTCGGATCCCATGCGCTTGAGCTGGAGATGAGCCTTAAGTATGTGGTGTACGGGTGTGTTGATGTATGAGAGATGTGGATTTGAAGGGTAAGCGGAGCCATTGGGTGCTAGCACCACCACTGATGAACTCAGGGTAGTCTTGCTGAGCACCATGGACCCAGTGGTCCCAAGATTGAGGTTTCACTTGTGCTTCTGTTTTTTGCTTCAACGTTTCGAGCTTGTTCGCTGAAAAAGCTTATCAGATACCGGCGCAAGTTCAGAGCACACGACTTCTGCTGTAGCTTTCAGGACGTGGTGAACCGTCAGGTTCTAGTACGAAGACCAAGTGGACATGGATTCAGAGCTCAGAGCGCGAGTAGAGCGGTTAGGCCATGTTTTTAGCGGAAAAGACGTGGAAAAGCGTTCATTATGCATGACGCAATGGCACCAGAGGATGGCTAGAGGTGCCTCGCGGATCAGCAAGTACCGGTACCGTGGGAAGAAGGTACATTTAGATGCTGGGCGGTTCATGGTTACGCCGTATGAGAGGATTGTGGACACATTGGGTCCTGGGTTTCGAGGTGTGGATGCGTTCAGTAGGGCGAGTTTTGAGAAGGCATTGAAGCAGGTAGTGCAGGCGACCAGAGCTTCACCTGTGTGTTGGGACGGCCAGAAATTGAACCCTGTCACAGTTTCTGCGCATGGCTGGTGCGTGGAGTGCTGTGAGGGTTCAATTGTTACTTTTACGTGCGCTGCGTGCAGAGAGACGTTGTCGCTTGATCTATCAGACTCGCAGTTTAACGGACAATACAACTCTTATCTAACTTCAGCGCATGGAGAAGACTGTTTTTGGCGTACAAACAGTGTGCATTTGGATCTAGCGTACTATGTAAACTCGCAAACGGTCGGGTTTGAAGTGGAGCGGATCAAAGCGTTTCTAGACCAGCACGGTAAGAATCCGTGCTTCCAGGCATGGGACCTCGGGTTCCCAGTCAGCTCTAAAGTGGAGGAACTGCGTGAATGGTTTGGCCAACAGTATAGTTTGGCTCTTGTTTACGTTCTGTTGCGTGGGTACGTGCCGGTAAAAGATGAGAATGATCTAAAAGATGGACTACAGTTTTTGACGTGCGCAGGCTCTTTCTTGATCACGGAGCTCAGCCCGGTGCTAGAGGATGCTTCTTATAACGGCCATCCGAGCTGGAGTTCTCATTATGACCAGGACCGGATCCTGGATCTGATTTACGAGACGGTCATCGGGTCTGCACACAAAACTGTACATGACAGAATTCATCGTCTCAAGACAATAGTGTCAACATGGTGACCCCAAGGCCCCATCACTCGTGCTATTACACTAAATAGGCATATATACACTGCATAGAGCACAATAGGATGATTGAGGGAACCGCTTTAGAATTGAGTCAGTATTCAGACGTCGCCGTTTAGCAAAGCGTCTACGGCTCCCTGGACAGACCCGCCCGAACGTCTTAGTGCAGCTACGTTTCTATCGAACTCGAAGAACCCCATATCGTTCAACTGTCTTAGTTGTGACTCATAACGCTCTTCCGGAGGCCTGTTGTCGACCGGTTGTGCAGTAGCAGAAGCTGCCGGAGCACCAAAGATACTGGCTAATAGTTCTGGGTTTAGTTGAGGTTGCTGGCCCTGTGGGAAAAGTCCAGCGAATGGGTTCGCAGCCGCACCACCGGCAGCGTTACCGAACAAACTTGCAAAGGGGTTCGCAGCAGCAGCGCCAGATGTCGCCTGGTTTGAAGTTGTAGATGCAGGGTTCTCCGAGTCTGTGCCTGTGGTTGCAGATCCAGGAGCAGGGAACGCAGCATCCCCGGTGGGAGCGCCGTCTGGAGACATTCCCATCGATCTTGCCATCTGCATGGATTGTCTAATCATCTGTGGGTCAGTCATCATCTGTCTGAAGAAGGGGCTCTGCAGCATTTCCCTAGCTCTTGGGCCCATAGCCTGCAACTGGGGGTTCTGTTGGATCAAGAAGTCAACCATCTGGGGGTTGCTCAACATTTCATTCATCTGTGACTGAAATATGGGGTTTTCCAGCATGCTGAGCATGGATTCTGAGCTTGCTGCATCGCCACTGGTCAAACCACCGTCTGGGCCAAACATGTCTGCAGATGGCAAATTGGCCAACCCTGCATAACGAGCGCCCGTCAAATCGGCTAGCGGGTTGAATCCTCCTGTCTGCCCCGCAGAGAAGTTGGATGGCACTGCACTTGTATCCGCGCCGCTATTACCACCCGCTTCGGTCGTTGCACCGCCTGTCGCCGCGCTTCCGCTGGCTGGAGTTCTTGCAGCTCCCGACTTCACCATATGTACCGAATGTCCGTCCTGAATCTTGTATGACTCTACCGTCTCTGCATCCTTCAGAATCTTCCCAGAATAGATCAGACGTTGGTTTTCCGCTGGAACATCACTCACTTCGCTGATTATCTTCTTAAAATCACTGATGGTCGCCGCTTTCTCTACTGAAACGGTCCAGTTGTTCTGCCCCGACTTCACATGAACACTGATCTTCTCGCTCATCTTGTCTACAATCCGAATTAGCACCCAGCGTTTCTCGCTAATCTGAAAACAGATATCCTGTCTAGCCAGATTCGTATCTGCTAAACCTCACGACACTTCTAATGAACTTTATGCCTTTCTAAACACACGCCTTAAAATCATCTTGTTGGTAAATCAAACTGTATTAATACTGTCAAGATGCTCATATTTGTTAAGAGATGGCAGAACAGAGAGATGAAGATAAAGAAAAGAGCAAGAGACAGGGGCCCTGTTGAGGTTTTGAGTCCAACAAAGTTACCAATGGGATGGCTATTGGATGATGATAATTCAATGCATGTTCTTCTAGAATCAGAGCGTTCTAGGTTGAGGAAAGCCTGGATTCAATCAGAATAATGTTTTGATCACGTGATTTATAGTTAACCTAAGTTTTCCAGCCTAGTCTACTGAAAAGAAGAGAATGCCAAGAGCCATCGGGTAATGGACGCAAATTACTTACAGGGCAATCAGCATAACGCTACAAAATCTGAAAGAGCTACAGGTGGCACTAGAACTGTTTACTGATACGTAAGGGTTTTTCTCTGGAGTTCTGGCGCCGTTTTTAAGGCGTTTTCGCAATGGCAAAGAAACTCATCGATGGCAGGAAGCCTGGTAGCGGACGTAAACCCGGGCGAGCCAAGACCTTGGCTGAGGGAAGGAAACCTGGGAGTGGCCGGAAGAAAGGGTCGAAAAACATAGCTAGAGGTGCGGTGCAGAAGCCAGGTGTAGTAAAAGAATCTGGCGTGAAGGCAGACGTTAATACTCATTCAGTTGCTGCAGCCGTGGCTGCAGATGTCTCCAACAGAGATGTAGAGCTTGTTGAGGCTCTGAGCCGGCTCAGCAGACGCCAGACCACGCCTGCTGTGCAGCTGGGCGAAATGCAGACTACAAAAATGCCGATCGTCGCATCTGTCTGGGGCTCTCTAGAAACTGTGCCCCTGCGACAGGACCATCCAGAGCAGCTACAGGCTCAGAAACCTCAAATTACGATTTTAAACTCCGTGAGACTCCCAGAAGAGAAGCACACGTCCCGTTGATCTTTCCTGATAGTTCTGACCCTGCATCTGCTAATAGCTTGTTCTTACTTATGTATCATACCGTGTAACTTCAATCCTCATTCGATAATGATCATTCATGTCACAATCCTGGACTTGAAATTCGTAAGTTGAAGTGTTGACTAAAGACTCCCAATTGGCATTCGGTTTTGTTCTCTGGTAATAAAATTTCAGCATTGAATCTGAAATGTAACTTACTCTTCTTAAAAGATGAGACTGCGATGGAAGGAAGACAAAACTTGTTCTGGACTGGTAAAACCCCTGAAACGTAGCGCATACGTCAGGTAATCGGTACCTGTGCTTGTAACGGGCCAAAAAGCTATCGGTTAAAATGGACGCTTTTGAAGCTAGATTGAAATTTGTTCAAGTGATCAAGAGCTTGCACAGGACTCTTCACAAGAAAAGAGAAACATCACCGAGCGCATCCTCATCTACGTCATGGGGTCTTCAGGATCCGGTACAATTCTATTTGCAATTTTTTGAACAGCATTATGAGGACTTCCATCAATGTTTATTTGAAACTACTCAGAGTATGGACTCATTGGACAGACTCAATGTGCTGATATACTGGAGCCGAATCATATCCTCATTGTGGCCCAGATGCCTGAAAAACGTAGATGGGCAATGGAACATACAAGGGAAAGTGATGTTTGAGTTTCTGCTCCTGGATTTGAACCGTATGGTGGATCTTGTGCTTCCGAAAGATGACTGGAAATCGTTGACGAATTTGGTGGTGTCAATAGAAGTGCTTGAATTCATCATCTCGTTGGTGAAAAGCGACACCAATGTTGTACATTTAGAGCATAACAAGGACGCAGAAGAAGCTTGGTCAAAGCTACGGATGAGCCGCGAGCAACTGGTTACTGGACTTTCACAGTCTGTGCAAGACAAGATTGACAAAGAAGAACTCGACTTCAAATGGCTTGAACACACAAAACAGAGCTCCGTGGACGCATCACTGCTTGACTGCCTACACATCCTGGTAGATAGAAAGGAAAAAGCGGTGATACTACAGGAAACATACAGGAAGCACCTGGCGCTCAATCTGGAGTCTACGTTACAGCTTCCGACCGTGCTGCACAGAATGGAAAACGATAGAGAACGTCATAAGAAATCCAAGGAACACGGCTGGTTTATTGAGCGTGAACAAATGATGGACACCTCCGAGTTCGACACGGTGTGGAATACTTTTGCTCTGGGAATGACCAGAAACGATTATCAGAACATCAAGACCATCCAGGAAATTGCATCTGACAGCTATATGTACATAGAAGAATAACAATCTTGGCTGCTATTCTCGGGAGACTCCTTATCTAGCATCTCAATGTGTAAAAATAATGAAACCGCCAACAAAGCAAGAAAACCAGACCCTAGTTGTCCAAAGTTCATCATCTCATTCATTACCCTTTGTTCTTCTTTGACTACAATATATCGAAGATCTAAATCATTTTAATAGTAACAGGTCTTTATTCACTGATGAGAGAGGAAAAGATATAATAAAGTCCTGTTAGAGTGAATTGCCGAGTAGCAGTACACCAAGCAGCCGTGAAACAAGGGTTTAGTATATTTCTAGTCATACCCTCTCAACATTATTTGCATCTGATATATTTTGGTGATATCAAGAACAGGTTAGCGATACTACTGTTTTGTGTCAAGAGATATCTTTAGCATTGCACAAGTACATTAGCTCCAAAGGCTCTAGACGTGAGAGATATGACAAGCGGAAGGCGTCCTGAACTTAAGAAGCAGCAGACGGTGGATACCAGCTCTTTAAGGACTAATAATGCCCAGTCCGGTAGTCAATCAAATAGTTCAAACATTTTCTTCAAGAGCTCTTCTACATCAAACCTATTCCGGCTTCGAAATGGTATGAACAGCAGTCCAAAACCAGGTCACTCGGCTGGCTTGGAATTGGACAGAGAAGGAGTTTCGAATAGTGCTGACACAGAGGTCGCAGAAACAAGCGATAGTCATCACATGGTCGATGTACTTCCCTCATTCGAGATGTACAATGCACTTCATCGCAACATACCTAGAGGAAATATTAATCCTGATCAGCATGATCTACCGCCAACGTATCAGGAAGTGCAATCTCAGTGCGAACAGGCTAATCTTTCTGATGGAACAACGGTGTCCCGACTTGATGAACCCTTGACAAGATCAAGCTTTTCGCTCTTGGACGCTTCGAATTCCTGTCACAGCTTACAGAGCTTGAATACAGGGTCATCGGCAGTGGTTCAAAATAGCTTACAAGCTTTCAGCACAAGGTACGAGGCAATAATAGATGATCTTGACGATTCAGACAATATCAATATCGAGAAGTTGTATTCTTTACCCAAGGTATCTACACCAATTGAAGTAAACATTAGGATTCTCAAGAAAGCAACCAAACCAAATGAGAGCAAGCCAGAAGAGGAGTCGATTTTAAAAGAATATACATCTGGTGATATAATTAACGGGTTCGCAGTCATTGAGAATAGATCTCAGCATCCACTCCGATTCGAAATGTTCTATGTGACTTTAGAAGGATGTGCGTGTGTCATTGATCGCAAGCAAGGTAAACGCACTCTAAAAAGATTCCTAAGAATGGTAGATCTCTCAGCAAGCTGGTCATATTCGAGTATCGACCTCGCAACTGGGTTCCAATATACACCGGGAGAAATTGATCATGACGGATGCGTTATCGGACTCGAAAATGATAGACTTCTACAGCCAGGCGTCCGTTACAAGAAATTCTTTACATTCAAGTTCCCGAATCAACTTTTGGATATCTCATGCAAGCATGAGATATTTTCACACTGCCTTGTGCCGCCTAGTTTCGGTGTGGATAAATACAAACATCATTCAAGGTATGCCAATATAAAGTTAAACTCAATGCTTGGATATGGTCATTTGGGAACAAAAGGCTCTCCAATACTCACGAATGACTTATGCAGTGACAATCTATCAATAAGCTATACGATCGATGCTAGAGTTGTGGGAAAGGATCCTAAATCAAATGAGCTTACTATCATGAAAGAAAAAGAATACAACTTGCGGTTTGTTCCTTTTGGTTTCTGCCAACCATTGACAGGAGAGGGCGACCCTATTTTTCAGGTAAAGGAGCTACAGAAACTAGTAGAGGAAAGACTTGCCGCATTGGAAAAAGTGTTTGAAAGATTACAAAATGATCAAGCCATAACAGCCAATGACATCCACAACTCAGATATTAGTGGGACTATCGATAACGACACAACAGTAAATTCCGAAGAGATGATAAACAGAAAGTTGAATCAGCTTCATATTGCTAACCGAATAAACCCCGACAATGCCGCCTTCCCTGTACGAAACGTTAAAGTTTCAAAGACACATCGAAAGACAATAGGATCAGAGTTCCCATACACGATAAAATCCAAATCCAAATCTCGTAGCAAGCTGAAAAAGAGCATATTCAGTGGTCTCTATGGAGGATCAGCTACAACAGAGCAGGCTACTGTAGTCTCTGATTCTCTAAGATCTGGTATGATCATGATTGAATGCGAGATTCCTGAAGACGGTCTACCATATTTGAGACCCACGTTATTGAAAAAGACCAACCTGCTTCAGAACAAAAACAAACACGACCAGAGCAATTGGAAATGTCTACAGTCCTCTTTGTCCGACCAAGAGAGGGGTGTGCTAGACCATTTGAACATTAAGCTTAGATGTCTACAGGCAAACAATAGTGAGGCCCATCCACCACCTGAAATAACTGGCGTGACTACACAGCTAATATGCCTCACTACGAAAGCTGTTAGCTCCTTTCCTTTGAAGCTTACCACGGAACTGTTGCTGAATACCGATAAAATGAAGAGTATCATGACCGAATTCCATGAATATTTACATAGAGCACGGGAATACAAGGCGAAATTTAAGGAAAATATTATCAAATTAAAGGAACTTTACAACCGGCAAAGATCAGAAACATATCAACAGGATATAAGATTCTCGGATTTCATCACTTCTCAGCTAATGAGTGATATTGAAAGTTTGGCAACCTTGATTATTGACATTCGCAGTCTAAGTTATTTGTTTAGAAAACAAGAACACACGCTAACACAACCGGACGACAAAAATGTTTCTAGCCCCGGATCATCTATGGATGCATCTCTTCCAGCTTCCATGCATAGTCAAACTCATAACCATAATTTCACTCCAGCTCAATTGATGAAACAACAGTTATTACATGAATGGATGCAAAGTGGTGACAAAGAATTCGACAGAGAGATAAGAGTCAATCTTGAATTGAATAGAGACATTAAGGAAACTCTGATACCGACTTTCGAAAACTGCTTGTGCTCCAGAATGTATTGTGTTCGAGTAAACATCAAGTTTGATTCTAACATCGGAGTGGCTTCAATTGACATTCCAGTCAGAATCAGGAACCTTGAGTGCTAGCTAGCTTGTAAGTTCTGTATGCATAGATATATTACCTTATGATCCCCAGGATCACGATCTTTATAGACCTATTTTACATCGTACGAGCTAATCCTTGTTGTTTTCTTCACTAGGAATGCCAAGCGAAGGAATGGATGTGGATCGCTTTGTTTGCATTTTATATGTACATGATGAAAGGTCATAAGATCGGGCAATATTTACGCGTTTATCATTATAACGTCCTGATATGGATGTTACTTACACTTGATCAGGTCTTTATACCCCAGTGGATAGCACAGGTTCCGAAGGTCAAATTTTCGTATCCACATGACTGGAAGCCGGCCTTCTCGATCATGGACTTGAAGTGTTCCTGGTTTGGGAATCTCTCGATAGATTCTACCAAGTATTGGTACGAGTCGTAATCGTTAGCGACAACAGAACCCATCACTGGCAGAATCTTCGACCATTGCTGATATGCGAGGTTTATCAAAGGATTCTCAATTTTGGAGAATTCCAAGCAGAAGAAAATTCCACCTGGTTTCAACACTCTATAAGCAGTGTTTAGTCCTGCTTGGATGTCCGTGAAGTTCCTAATACCAAAGGAAATCGTGTAGATATCTTTAGAATTTGACTCAATTTGGTCCAGCGTCTCACCGTTTTGCACCAAAAAGGTCACACGAGGGTCATTGTAGTACTTGCCCTGGTCCATGGCTCTCTTCTCACCTTCTTTCAACATGTCTGGGTTAATATCTACGATATGCATCGTCGATTCCACATCGTGAAACTTCTGCTCTGCGTGGTCCAATAGTCCAAAAGCGATGTCTCCTGATCCGCCAGCCACGTCAATGAAATGTAGCGGCTCTGTCGAATTAGGCCTCTTTCCGGCGTCCAGCTTGTTGATAAAATGGTCTTTCCACAGTCTGTGGATTCCCAGAGACATAACATCGTTCATAATGTCGTAATTCGAGGCCACGCTGGAGAAAACGTTTCCAACTAGCTTTTCTTTCTCCTCTTTCAGCACAGTCTTGGACCCGAAATGCGTTGTAGAATCGCAGTTGGACTCAGATTTCTCGCGAGAAGCCACCCTGCTGCCGGAAAAAAACCTTGCACAATCTGCTCCTGCCAAACCCCATACTTTGTTCACGCTTCTGAAACCTGCCAGCCGCCCTGCGCTGGTCCTAACTGACATCATCGTCAATCCAATCACTATCTGAAAACCACTGTAGCTCCACCAAATAACCTGTTGTTTCTAAAACTACAAGTCTCACAACCCCTGAAAGTGTTTCTAGTACCCTGTGAATGTCTCTGAACACTTCTGAGATTCTTGAACAGCGAACAAACAAGTATTGCGAGTCCAATGGCTTACTTCTTCCTATTGCAGATCTTCCATCATTGTGCTTTTCTTATATAGTGGTATTACTGCGCTAAGGGCCAGTTCCAAAAATTTTCGTTCAGAAATGGTAAAACCATTATACGAGATCACGTGACTTCAATATAAGTGAGAAAAAAATGGGGCGAGCTGGGAATTGAACCCAGGGCCTCTCGCATGCTTATGTAGTAAAACTCCGTTTGTCGAAGCTTCGCCAGGCTGTTAACCCAAAGCGAGAATCATACCACTAGACCACACGCCCGTACTTTGTTTCCCGATCGGGCCAGGAGGTGATATACGTTCTAGTCACAATCACGTGATAAACGTCAGTTGGGTAAGCACGCACAGATGACAGGCGTCAGACACTGGGATATGTCGAAGGGAACTCTTCTTCTGTGATAGGAGTCAGTCTGATACATGCTGATCATCCATGAATCTGTGGCCTGTAAGTTTAATTGCGAGTTTTGGGTTCTCAAGTTCTACTGTAAAATTGTCCGATGAGAGCACTGTGTTTAGCGTGGATAGCACTTGTCGCTGCAATACCGGTGGAGCCTTCCAACAGCATTGTAATTAGTCGCGAAAATCGCAAAGAGTCTCGGATTGAGTCGTTAATTGAGACTGTTCTTACGGCAATAGAGAATGAAGCGAATTACAGAAACGAAAGCAACTCAGCTATGAATTCGGCTCCCTGCGATGAGGTTACCTGGTACAACATAATATACCATGGACTTTTTGGCGAGAAGCGGTTCTGCACAGATCCTTGAGAGACCTTAGTTGAGTTGTGTCAATGTGTTGGTATGTATATATGCAGAATAAAATTAAGCGTACAAATTTAAGGTTAGATCTGTGATCAAAATGAAAAGGTTTGGAAGAAAGCTCTGTAAGCAGTCATCAGCAGTAGATAGCCTGTGCAATGTACAGATTAGCGGATGTTCTGGCTGTGTACGTCTCATTGTCTTACGTGGCGGCAATTTATTCAACTTCTAGGGATGTCAACGAGCACAAGATCAGAAGAGATGATCCGCAAGTCATCAAGGCAAGAATGAGGGCTGTGCTGTCGCTAACAGCGTTTCACCTGGCTAGCATTCCGATGATTTTGGCCTTTATCAATGGGGACAGCTACCAGACGAACTTTTTGCGGCTGGGAGTCGTACCGGGGTTCCTCATCGACTCAGAATCAGGCCTTCCGGTTTGGACTCCAAGAATTTATCTGAGGGACACGATACGACACTTATCGCTTGCTGTACTTCTTTATACAAGCATGTTATTTGATTCATTGTTGTATTACCTGCTGATGCCCGATCACTCCTGGAAAGATATCATTTCCGATGTCAAATCTGAGGTCTCTTCCATATGGGGGCTAAGAAACTACATATTCGGCCCAGTCACTGAGGAGCTGTTCTACACCGCAATGGTGCTGCTCATATACCTCAGAACCGGCGACAAAGATCTTTACGGAAGAAAGTATCTGCGGTTCGTGGCTCCAAACCTATTTGGAATCGCTCATTTACACCACGCTTATGAACAGTACTCTCTTGGAATTATGAATCTCATGAGCATCATATTTGTCACAATGCTGCAGATGTGCTACACCTGGCTCTTTGGCTCCTTTACAAACCATCTGTTCCTTAATAGCGCTGGAAACTTGTGGTCCTGCATTTTGATCCACGCTTTCTGCAACTACATGGGACTGCCACAAGGCAATTCCTTCTCGAAGTCTTACGATTTACTAGCGCCAAAAAGAAAAACCAACCTCGGATCCCTTATATCCTTGCTTTGGAAATATCTGTACTTCCCAGTCATGATAATGAATGTCGTTCTATTCAAGGACAACTTTGGGCTTCTTAGTTCAAACGCTTATGAACCCTTAGCATAAAAACGTAGTAGTAACTACAGTATATATCAAATTCATTGTAATCTATAATCCTTGAATTGCCACAATGTAGCCGAGGAGCCAGTGATGTGGATGGTCTGGTCTACCTTAACACTATTCCCGTCGTACATATAATAGTGTCGTCAGCCTGATCAAGTCATGTGACATGGTGGAAATAGCGTTTCTAAGCAATATCGGAAATGATTTGGTGACAGAAACAAAACAGAAACATGATAGAAACTAATCTTGAAGTATCAATGCCTCTTAGTTTCGCGTTTGAATAAACTGTACCAACAGCTATAGACAGATGAGAGGCAAAAGTCTGGACTTCAATTGATTGAGGAGCCAGGTTCAAAGTTCCTGTTGGTGGAACAATCCAGGGTATACTTTGCGTCACTACTTCTGGCATTGTCTGAACCGCAAAGGCTACGTCGTCTCAATTAGACCGGAATAAAAGATTGACTGATCTGGATCTGGAATACGAGTCAAAGCAGAAAGTACGCTTCAGTTGGACGCTTTTTGAGTGAAGAGCGGTTGCAAAACACACTTGTGGGAAAATAAAAAGACTAAAGAGCGTTCTGGTGTTTGAAACCTATAGGAGAAGCTGCTGCTGGCTGAAACAAGGGCTGATTTTGTGCACGTAGAATATGTCAATGTCCAAGAGAGATAAGAGGAAGTCAGAGGTGTTGATTGCAGCACAATCTTTGGACCAGGAAATTAAACATGTCAAGAATCTGAAACGACTCTCGATAGGGTCCATGGATCTGCTCATGGATCCGGAAATGGAGTTTCGAGTCTCCATGAGACAAGGCTCCAGTCAAGACAGCGAATACCAAGCATCAAGCAATGAAGAATTGATACGTGACCAGGATGACCAAAGGCCGAACAGTAATAGTCAAATTGAAAAAGAGCATGAATTCATAGACATGTCTACAGGAAACCCGAACATTTCAGAGGACTCATCTGTTTCACAAGATGTTGACGAAGGCGAGGATAGTTACTCGTTCACAGATGATAGCATGGATGTCACAAATGCCGAGTATTTAGACAAAGAGCTTCAGTCTAACATGATCAATAACAGCTATCAGAAGCAGGTTCTACCGAAAAGGAGAATGCTGAGCGGATCACATTCAACTCCTAATGAATCACTTACAAGGTCTGTAAGCGGAGGAAGCGATGAATTCAACTCCAACGAATCTTTGGGCCAAAATCTCCTTTGGGTCCGGGCAGACCAACACCCCAACGTGAAGCCGGAAAACTATTTGGAGCTGGTTCAAAATACTCTACAGAATATGAATATAGATGACCGAATTCCATCCAGTAACGAAGCCCAAGCTCAATCACTGGCTGATTTGAAACGTATGCGAAGAAGATCCTTACAGTCAAAGAACTCACTTTCACGGAGGCCATCCAGACTGAGAACGTCGTATACTGAACTATCCGAAGATGATGAAAATCCTGAAGAAAACATTCATCAGAATCCTGTTGTTCCATTCAAGCAACCTCGCCGCACAATTTCTTTAAAAGATATCACAGAGGAATTGACAAAGTTATCTTATCAAGCTGGACTGACAGATACGGATGCAGTTACTCTGGCAAGGACCCTTGGTGTACCAGATGCATCTTCTGAGGAATCAAACAAACTTGAACCTTCCACCGGTGGAAACCTTGCAGATGAAGAGGAAGAATTTGCTTCAACGATGTTGATTAAGGATGGGTTTAAGGTACCTACTAGACACTCTTTGAGAAGAAGCAAGTTCAATACCTACAGAATTGAGTCTTCTTCCTCAAAAAAAGAAGAAGAACTCGCAATCAAAGCGAAGTCTCCACCGGCAGCTGTTTCACAGTCAGCCGTCAACTCTCCTGACTCAATCATAGGGATGTATCATGATGATCAATATATAGGCGAAAACAAGCCAATTGTACAGGAGTTCTTTTCAACTCTTCCCGCCAATGACGAAATGGAGAGTGCCTCTTCAACTGAGGAAGGCGACTCAAGCACTGATTTCAGCAACGACTACTCTGGGGAAATAGAGCAAACATTACAATCAAAAAGAAGCGATAGCAACAAGAATTGGAAATGGTCTCAGAATCCAGCTACCTCAAATGATTACCAAAAGGCCCAAGTTGTTCCTAAAGAAAGTATCTCACCACGGAAGATTAATCACTCAAGAAACCGTCACAGTGGAAACATCCCTGATTCGGGACGAAGCACAAGTGAGACAAGCATTTTCAGTGCAACTAGTGCGGGCCACACAAGCTCCAATGGTCCTAATAATTCTTCCTTGAACGTAGTTAAACAGCGACTAACGGAAAATGAAGCCGCTACCAGAGAATTACGAGCTACGTCCCAAGAATACGACAAACCGTTGCCCGAAATTGATCAAAAGAAGCAGAGAAAAAGCACCTCAACACCGAATAAATTCATCAAATTTTTCAAAAAGAGATCTTCTTCTTCGGATAGTCAGCCGCTGAAGGAGACTCAAAACACAATCGATGAGATTCCGGCTGCATCTTGTAAGGAAAGAGATCTAAAGAAGAAGAAATCATCCAGCGGACTTTCTGCAAAGTTCCGCTTAAGCCCCAAGAAGCTACCCAAGAAGGATAGCCGACAGGATACACTGCAGAAGGACGATGCACTCAAAATTGAGTATGAAAAAGGACAGCACGATGTACAAAGAAGACCCTCATTACAACCTGCTGTCACAGTTGTGAAGAATTCAGGTGCCGCAAATAAACTTGGATCTGTGACTTACGATAATTCAATTCATGAAACTTCTAATGGCCAGCATCATTCTTCGAACCCCATGTTTCAGCCAGACTATTATGATGACGAGGTCGAAATCACCGAATACTCTGTGCACGATGATTCCTTTACTAGCATAAACTCGGGAAACAGCGCAGCAGCAAAGGAATTGAACATGGACATTAAAGGATCTTCGCCTTCTTCTTCAGTATCACCAGTTCGCGCGTTAGGAAACTCAACAACTCCCCCACAACAGAATGAGGAAACGGATGACACTACTGATAATGAATACTCGCTTCCGCCTCGCAAATTGACCTTCGCAGACGTCAAAAAACCCGACAGACCTAACGCTCCGATGAAATTCAAGGACTCCGCCTTCGGATTCCCTCTTCCTCCTTTAACAATATCCACAGTCATCATGTTTGACCACAGACTGCCTATTCACGTTGAACGTGCCATTTACAGACTATCCCATTTGAAACTAAGCGATCCGAAGCGTGTGCTCCGCCAGCAAGTTCTACTATCAAATTTCATGTATGCGTACTTGAACCTTGTCAACCATTCGTTGTATCTACAACAACTAGAAGAAGAAAAATTAGGTAACGGCGTTGAAAGCAAGTCAGGAAACGTTATGATGGACATTCCAGACCTCTAGCCAAGGTAGCAGAGTACTAATGAGACTCTGTCACGTGACTGTATTTTTCTTGTTTGGTTCGTGTTCACAAAAATTTCTTTTAGCACTCGATACAAGGCGATGCGCATTCAAAACAGCAAGGCAACGGTTTGTGAACTGCGCTTTGCTCGGTCCTATCAAACCTCACACTACGCCACAAATAACTCAAACCTATCATTGACTCAGTATGGCCACAGAAAACGTTTACAGAATGCTCATACTCCTGGAGGAGCCTCTTCCTCAGGAACCCACAGAATCCAGCGACCAGCCGGCAAAGCAAAATGCGACGCACGAGTTTGTGGATGAGGTCGCACTGCCCATTCTTGTGGATGAAATGGACCTATTGAACTCATGGTTCGATAAATTCGACGAGAAGATTTGCATACCCAACGAGGGCCACATCAAGTACGAGATCAGCAGCGACGGGCTTATCGTGCTGATTTTAGACAAGAGCGTGGAACACTTGGTCACAGAGGTAAAGGCCTTTGTCGATGAAAACGCGCCTGAGGACCTGTCACCCCAGCCGGACGCCTAGCCAGCGAACAGGGTGAAACCCATCACGTGACCACATTTACATCCCTCTTTCTCTCTACAGACACTCACAACTAGCATCACCAATTTACATTTCTATAGATACAACACGATTTGTTCACTTACCGATACGGCTTCACACACATCATCACCCTATTGCATTCCTCTTCCGTTTCCCTTACAACCCTCTTCTCGTTTAACGGCTTTAGATAAAACGAAAAGTTTCTAGATCACTTGATCCCGGATATTTAAACTTAAGACCACATCTGTGGCACAAGACTTGACAAAAGTATTATAAAAGATCCTAAGTCGATCTGTGCGTTGTTTGGTTGGCACAATACACTACATACGTGTGATATATTGTGTGCAACTTGAGCTGGGGGAAGTTTGGCCAAGATTAGAAGGAAATTTAGCGTGAACAGTGAGTTGATTCTAGAAGAATTACAAGTACTTGAAGTTTAGAAGCACCATGTCAGAATCTCAGGTTCTACCCCTTGTTTCGCAGTCTGATTTCAGCAAGCATAACAAAAAGAACGACTGCTGGATCTCTTTATACCACAGAAAGATCTATAACGTGACAGATTTCTTGGACGAACATCCGGGTGGAGCACACTACATCTTGGACCATGCGGGCAAAGATGTGACGGAACTCATGAAGGACGTGATCACACATGAGCACAGCGAGGCCGCGTACGAAATCTTGAACGAGTCGTATTTGGTGGGCTATTTGGCAACCGATGAGGAAGAACAGAAACTGTTGACGAACAAGAAACATGTGGTGGAAGTGAACCTCGAGGGCCAGAAGTTTGACTCGACAACGTTTGTGAAGACGCTCCCCACCGAGGACAAGCTCAGTATCGCCACAGATTACTCCACAGATTACAAGAGACACAAGTTTTTGGACTTGAACAAGCCCTTGTTGTGGCAGGTGATGTTTGGAAACTTCTCAAAAGATTTCTACCTAGATCAAGTGCACAGACCAAGACACTACGGAAAGGGTTCTGCGCCTTTGTTCGGCAACTTTTTAGAACCTCTATCCAAGACACCTTGGTGGTTAATTCCTGTGGTGTGGCTACCTGTTGTCTTGTACCACATCTACACAGCATTGGTGAACATGAACCAGATATTGGCTATATTTTTGTTCTGCTTGGGTATTTTTGTGTGGACTTTGATCGAATACGGTCTGCATAGGTTCCTTTTCCATCTTGATGCTCATCTACCGGAAAAGCAATGGGCCTTCACTCTGCATTTCTTGTTGCATGGTGTGCATCACTATTTGCCAATGGACAAATTTAGATTGGTCATGCCACCCACATTATTCGTTGTGCTATGCACACCTTTCCATAAACTGGTATTTTCGCTACTACCATACTACTGGGCCTGTGCCGGGTTCGCCGGTGGTATGCTAGGGTACGTTTGTTACGACATGACCCACTACTTTTTGCATCATTCTCGACTACCACCTTACATGCGTAAGTTGAAAAAGTATCATCTGGAACACCACTACAAGAATTATGAACTAGGGTTCGGTGTCACGTCCTGGTTCTGGGACAAAGTTTTCAATACGTACCTAGGAGACAATGCCCCATTGTCCACCATGAAGTACGACTGATTTGCACATTTTTTCATGACTGACTTCTATCATGTTACCTATAGACCTGATTCTGTGGCCGTTTTGTGATATTAAAAACCATTTTTTGCAGTATAGATACTGAGGTGAAACATAAATTTTCTTTGCAATGGCAGTATGTGGGTCATGTCCGAGTGTTACCGCCCTCAGCCCCGTTGCTCTTTTGGTTTCTTTTCGATTATGTATTTATTCATTATGTTTTCCATTTACCTCTTTAGAAACCATTTCAAATGCCTTATAATAGCTCTGGAACTGTTGCATAGTTTCTGACACTCTTATTGAACATATTGAACCACTATCAGTCCAAGTGTTCATCTTACGTATACTAGTCAAATGGCCATATATTATTCCAGGGTTACCCGGGTCTTTAGAATAATCTCTATGTATCTTCAGTATCAACGATAACAGTAAGACCTTGACGCGGGTCAATAGAGGATAGGTATATCAGGTCTGCTGTGGCTTGGATATGGCAACTGTGGGCTGATCAGGGATAAGTCCACTACAGTAACCCTAGGTATCCGAGATTATTTGGGTATCTCGTTGTTTTTTCAGCAGCAAATATAAGAATGACCACAACAGATGCTCAGAGTGAGGCTGGAATGAATAGTGAACGCAGAAGAGTGCGGCTTTCCCACCTGTCGAATCTAGAAGAAGTACCACACGCTAATCCAATAGAAGAGCTTTTCGCTCAGGCCGTGCTGTTGCAATTGAAAAGCATGAGAAAAGATGTGAGCATATCTCAACTGGCATTTAACGATCTATGCTTCCTTTCTTTACTGCAGCTTGACGACTTTCTACAGAGCCTAAAGAAGATAACACAGGTGCACCGAAGAACCAAGATCTCGAAATATGATTTAGAGCTTTATTTGAAAGGCTCAGATCTAGACGTTGCTGGGCTGGCGGAGCAAGCTGAGGCATCGAATTATATTCATGCGAACTACCAAGAGGAAACCAGGCAACTGAACGAGAAAGTCTCCAAGGTTCAAAAGCAGTTCATGAAGGAATTGAATGAAGAAGAGCTTCTCAGTTCAGAGCACTCTGAATTTTTCGTTCAAGATGTCGATATACTGAATTTATTGCCATCAAGTAACAGAACTTCCAAGTATCTATTGGACTGGCTACCCGAACTACCACCAGACCACACCTACAAGTTCACTTCTGTGTACAAGAAACCTATTACTGATGAGAGATTGCTGAAACAGAAGCTTGTCGAAGAAGGTCGCATGTCTGAAAAGGCACTTCTGAATATGCTCAACAAAGGTGGTAACTCTAACAAGGAGATGGATGCTAAAGAAGATGCCGAAACGATCTTAGAACAAATTAAAGAAAACCAGCTTGAGTCAGATATCATATTTGGAGCAAATAAACAGCAACGGTCACCTGAAACGGACAGCGATGACCCATTTAATGCGTTAAAGCCTCTTCCTGTTAAGAACTTTGACGTCATCGAATATTGTAAAAGAAGATCTGACATCGTGAAACGTCGCAACGATCTGATAGAGAAAAGGATTCTGGATAGAAAACGGAATCCTTTCGTCAAGGGTGCTCTCTTGTGCTCTCCATATGGACAAGGCAAAGCCCGGTCTCGAAAGTCCATCGAAAACCAGCTGAAGACAATGCTGACGCGCAGCTATGTGGGAATGATGGAGTACATACCGAAAGTAATTGAGCAGCGGAAAATTGCTTGCCGCGAAGCGGAGGCTAAGGAAAAAGAGCTTCAAGAACAGCGCAAGCTGGAAAAAGAGAAGAAAATGGCTGAACAAGAGATTCTGGATCTGAATAATCTCCAAAACGACCCACTGTTACACGGCTGGGACAACGACAGTGATGATCTGGATGTAGAAGACCCTGTATCATTAGAACACGTGATAGAGGACGTCCCAGAGACTGCATCTAGTGAGATGCCGGAAACACAAGCTGATCTAATCAATGATGAGTCCCAACTGAGCCAATCTGTACCACATGAACCTCCGGAGCCTCCTCTGACTGAAAGCATGGACACATTTTCGGAGCAGCCTCTGGAAACAGAGGTTGCAGCTGATGAAGATGAGTCGATCTTCGATGACATCGTCTAGTAATTACTGTGTATTATCACTTAATAGACTCATCAAAACCTAAAGAAAACTTATCAAACCTCACAAATGATATCGTATCAAATAACACTCTAATAAATTCATAGGAAAACCCACTAAGCGTCTATCTGATTATTTCTGTTCTAGGCGATGCCCTTAGTATATAAGAACTGAAATTTAATGGTACTATTAATACAAAAACTGTCAACAAGTTGTTGATGGAAAATTGGCGATGAGTTGTATTGAAGCAGTTCTGAGATTGTTGTATAACAACTTGGGAGCTTAGAGTGGCAGCGTGCTTTGTGTAGGCGGATAAAATGTCTTTGGTGACTAAAGTGAAGCTAGCTGGAGATCTTCCGTATCCAATTAGTGTTGCTCAGCTATATGTGAAACCAGGCGAACGAGTGGAAAAGGGCCAACGGCTGTTTGCGTACCAATACTGGGACTTCCAAGATGTTGTAGTTAAAGACCAGGAGAAACCTAAGAAGCAGCGTGTAGATCTGATTGCGACTTTTGACTCTCCACTCTCAGGAACGGTCATTGATTGGCATTGCTCAGTGAAGGAAGAGTTCGCAAGCCCCAACCACGAGATAATCACCATCCAACAAGACTGCAATCATGATATAACATACGGAGGTCTCTGTGTGCAATGTGGAGCTACTGTAGACGACGACGATAACAATAAAAACCTGGTGATATCTCACGCGAACACCAGCATCAAAGTTTCAGAGAAGCAAGCCGAGACTCTTGAGAAGTCGTCGTT
The DNA here is from genome assembly GCA_030705165.1 of Kluyveromyces starmeri. NCBI lineage: Eukaryota > Fungi > Ascomycota > Saccharomycetes > Saccharomycetales > Saccharomycetaceae > Kluyveromyces > Kluyveromyces starmeri. The sequence goes on along the minus strand of JANIWV010000012.1, from coordinate 40,228 downwards.
AAGTAGGCTGAGGAATGAGAAGAAGCTTGTGTTGGTAGTTGATTTAGATCAGACAGTGATTCACTGTGGCGTAGATCCTACCATTGGGGAGTGGATGCGAGACCCAAAAAACCCTAACTACAAGGCACTTCAGGACGTCAGAAGTTTTACTCTGGAGGATGAGCCCATAATACCCTCATTTTACTTTGGACCAAAACCCCCTACGAGAAAATCCTGGTACTATGTGAAGCTGAGACCTGGCTTGAAAGAATTCTTTGAGAAGATTTCGCCGTTGTTTGAGATGCACATTTATACAATGGCAACAAGATCATACGCACTAGAGATTGCCAAGATTATAGACCCAACAGGAGAGCTGTTCGGGGACCGAATTCTGTCTCGTGATGAAAACGGATCGTTGACCACTAAGTCCTTGGAACGGTTGTTTCCAATGGACCAGTCCATGGTTGTTGTCATTGATGACAGAGGCGACGTTTGGAACTGGTTTGAGAACTTGATCAAAGTTGTACCCTACAGCTTTTTCGTCGGTATTGGGGACATCAACTCTAATTTCTTGCCCAGACAACAGGCTTCTGTACTGCATTTGGGTAGACATCATAGAAGAAAGCAAGAAGAAGAGAGGCTTATCTCAGACATCATCGACAATGAGAAGAAGCTAAAAGAGAAAATCTCAGAGGAGATGAAACGGCAAGAAGACATGATAAACCACAACGGTGAAGAGAATAGAAAAGAATTGTCTGGTAACAACAAGGAGGAACTCTCGAAGAAGTTAGAGTATAGTGCATCTCTTGAAGTTCAGCAACAGAACAGACCCTTGGCAGAACTCCAGAAACATCTGCATAACCAAACATTACTCATAGATGACGACGATGAGCTGCCCCATTTGTCCAAAATCTTAGTCCAAGTTCATAACGAGTATTTCGAGGAGTTCGAGAGGAAAAAAGATGATCCTCCAGACATCAAATACTTGTTGCCAAAGATGAAATTCAGAGTTTTCCAGGGCTGTCATTTCGTTTTTTCAGGGCTGATACCATTGGAGACTGATATCAGGAAAGCTGACATAGTTTTATGGACCAACATGTTCGGCGCAAGAAGCACATCCGACATAAATTATGAAACAACACATCTGATCACCAAGAATTCTGGCACGTTCAAGGCCAGATTGGCCAAATCTTTCAATCCTAATATAAGGATCGTGCACCCTGACTGGATCTTCGAGTGTTTGGTACAGTGGAAGAGAGTGAATGAATCGCCATATGAGCTTCTCGTCGAAGACCCAGTTGGCGAAGACAAAGTGAAAGAGTTCAAGGAGAAGCTCGACAAAAGACTACAGAATCCAGACTCTGCCGACGAATCATACGAGAATGAAGAAGATTTGAGAACCAACGGTGTTATTGACCAGTACCATTTGCTAGGAGGTAACGATTCGTGGCTAGATAACGACGACGACGAGATGGATGAGCTTCTCAATGACGAGGATGGGGATGACGGCGAAGAGGAAGACAGCGAGGCTGACGAAGAGAAACCAAACAGTGTGAACAAGCACGGCCAAGAAACTGACGAATCGGACGCCGACATCGATATTCCCACCGCCAAAAAGCTGAAAACTGACGAATCTTCAAAATCCGCAAATTCTGAACCAAGCTCTTCTGAAGAAGACTTGGAAGATGATCTCGAAGCCGAACTTTTGCACGAGTTGGAAGGATAATGCTAAAAAATGCTCCCGGATAGATCGCTTGGCATGAAATAAATGCTGTTTGTAACATTACCTATAAAATAATAGAATTTGGCTCAAAGTACTGTCACTGTGTGGCTTTCAGACAATGTCATCCCCGAACTCTTCAGCCAGCAAAGAAAACTACTGCAGACGGTCTTGAGCTCGCCTTTGGGCAGCGTCAAGTCCAGTTCCTAGCCAATGTTCTAGTATATAGTCACGTGTAAGGGCTTCACATCTCACATTTGCCGTATCGATTGCTTTTACATAGTACAATGTCTTTACCTATAACATCATATTATCATTGATATAGTGAATCAAAACTATGGATGAACTTATCTTAGCAGTTGCGTAGTTACTTTGCTCCACAATCAATTGAAACTCCACAAGCTCTGTACCAGTGACTCAATTGACGGTGTAACAGAGGCATTTCAAACAAACTATGTCGGATATTAAGTACGTTAACAACCTCCCTTTGGACTTGCAAGAGAAGGTAGCTACATGGCTTGAATATGACGATGTTGAGGAGACAAGAAATGAGATTATCGGATTGTGCAACACGGGAAATGAGATTGAGCTTCGGAAGAGACTAGATAACCGGATAAGCTTTGGTACTGCGGGTCTTAGAGGCAGAATGGAAGCGGGATTCAGTAGAATGAACGCATTGACTGTAAGACAAGCATCGCAGGGGCTGGCGCAGTACGCCAAAAGCAGGATGCCAGAAAACTTGACCGTAGTGATCGGGAATGATCACAGACACAACTCGAGGTTGTTTGCAAAAACTGCGATTGAATCTTTCTTACAATTAGGGTTCACAGTGTACTACTTGAACGGAGATGAGGCAGACAGTTTTGTTCACACGCCAATGGTCCCGTTTACAGTGAACGAAAAACGCACAGCGGTGGGTATCATGATCACAGCTAGTCACAATCCCAAGAACGACAATGGATACAAGGTCTACTACTCGAACGGATGCCAGATTATTCCGCCTCATGATAAATTAATATCGGACTCCATCATGGCGAACTTGAAACCTTCAGATGCTCCAAAAACTGGGTCAGTCATTGCTTGTAAGGAAGAGATGATCAGCAAATATGTCGATACTGTCATACAAAAGCTGGTATTGCCCGAATCTAAGTCCTTAACTCAAGGGTACAAGGAACCATGGTTCATTTATACACCGATGCATGGAGTAGGCTACGAGATATTTGAAAGAGTTACAGAAGCTGCCCTATCTTTGAAAAAGGAGCAAGATTACTGGGTAGTCTCTGAGCAGAAAGTGCCGGACCCGGACTTTTCTACGGTATCGTTCCCAAATCCAGAGGAACGAGGAGCATTGGATCTGGCTATCAAATACGGTGAAAGCTACGATAAGGTTGATTTGATTATCGCAAATGATCCAGATGCAGACAGATTTAGCTGTGCAGTCCGCGATGACCAAAGTGGATCTTGGCGGCAGCTCACAGGCAACGAGATTGGTTTTCTGCTAGCCTACCATGAACTTGAGAAGTATAAAAGATCGAATTCAAAGGTTCCCTTGGCTATGATCAACTCTACCGTATCTTCTCGAATGCTACATGAAATGGCAAAGGTTGAAGGGTTCCATTTCGAGGATACTCTGACCGGGTTCAAATGGCTTGGAAATCGTGCTCTACAGCTCGAGAAGGAGGGATATTTCGTTCCGTTTGCGTACGAGGAAGCGATCGGTTTTATGTTTTCTGCTGTCGTGCACGACAAGGACGGCATCTCAGCTTCCCTAGTATTTTTACAAGCGTACCTTGAGTGGCGCCGTGACGGCAAGACGCCGCTGGATATACTGGCCCAGGGCTACCAGAATTACGGGTTCTTTAAAGAGTTCAACGGCTACTACACTGTTCCTGACCCTAAACTCACAAAGGAAGTCTTTGACGCGATTCGGACCATCGAGACCCCATTTCCGACCAAACTGGGCACTTCGTTCCGTATTGTGAAGTTCATAGATCTCACCAGAGGTTACCAGTCCGACACTGCGGACCACGTCCCGCTCTTGGCTACTGACGCTTCCTCTCAAATGATCACGTGCGAAATGGTCCTTGAAGAGCAACCTACAAATAAAGTCCGCTTTACGATCAGAGGATCAGGTACTGAGCCAAAACTCAAGGTCTACATCGAGGCCCACACGATCACAGAGCAATCCTCTATAGCGCTGGCCAAGTTCACCTGGGACGTCTTAAAGCAGGAATGGTTCAAGCCTGAAATAACGGGTCTCGTGACTCCTTTTGTTTAGCTCTTTCACCTACTCTTTCAGTTCTAACTAAAACAGGTCTTCTACCGGTCAAACTTCAATGCTCCAGATCCACTCGATACGTTTGGTTGGTGTCACCTTAGCTTTGAGATCATCGTCCTTTGTTCTAGGTCATCAGCAAAAAGTGAAAAATATTAAGGCTTGGTAGTCCACAACAAGGTAAGCTTGGGATAGCTCTGTAGTGCCTCTGTGTCAGCCGTTTAACCATGCTCAGTTGCAGTTCCTAAGCACTATAGCCGTACATTCTGTCTGTGGTGTGGAATTGAGGCTATCTGTTTCGTTGTTTTACTAGTATAATGAGAGTTCCTATCAAGCAATATTTCCAAGAGAACCCGAATGTTGTTCTATTGATGGACGGTGGTCAGGGGACAGAGCTTGAGAACCGGGGAATCAATGTAGCACACCCTGTATGGTCTACTGTTCCATTTCTGAACGACTCTTTCTGGTCAAGCGAGTCGTCACAGGACCGCGAAATCGTAAAGGGCATGTTCGAGGACTTTGTACAAGCGGGCTCTGACATCTTAATGACCATCACATACCAAACAAGTTTCACGTCTGTAACGCAAAACACCCATATCAAGAGTTTGGAGGAGTACAATGGGCTGCTGGACCGTATCGTGTCGTTTTCGCGGTCGTGCATTGGCGAGGACAAGTATCTGATCGGCTGCATTGGCTCCTGGGGCGCCCATATTTGCGCCGAGTTCTCTGGAGACTTCGGCGAACACCCTGAGAAGATCGACTTCTATGAGTACTTTAGGCCACAGCTCACCAATTTCGTCAACGCCAGTGACATCGACATCATCGGATTTGAGACTATCCCCAACATCCACGAGATAGCTGCGATCTTGTCCTGGGACGAGTCGGTGCTGTCAAAACCCTTCTACCTGAGTCTGTCGGTGCACGAGTACGGCGTTCTAAGAGACGGATCTACGATGGAGCAGGTCGCTGCCCTGGTGCGCTCTCTCGGAGACAAGCTTAACAAAAACCTCATGTTCATCGGAATCAACTGTTGCGCGTACAACCAGTCCCACATGATCCTAGAGTCCCTCAACAACTCTCTCCCTGATCTGCCCAAAGTTGTATATCCTAACAGCGGCGAGATTTATGACACTGTCAAGAAGATCTGGATCCCCGCGGAGTATCACAACGACGACAAACCTCTCACCTGGGATGAACTGGTGAAATCATACATCTCAAACGGCGCTCAGCTGATCGGAGGTTGCTGCAGAACCAAGCCGGAAGACATAATTCAGATGCGCCAGGCAGTCAATAAGTATGCCAAGGCTACTTCCAACAGAAAATAAACGCCTCAGGAGCCCTCAGCTGCCCGTCATTAGCCGCAAGTATATACATATTTCACTACTCTAACTTAAGAAATTACATATAACCGGAAAAATATACGTTAAAATCACCATCTCACACACAATCACATTAAAGGATGTACTATACCCACACAATGAACCTCCGGTATTCCCATTGATAAATTACTGACTCAGCCGTGCTTCAATTCCTTCTTTCTATCGTATCCTGTTCTATGTGCTCAACATGGTTCATATCAATTAAAGCTTGATAAAAAAGCTAGATTGCTAGTATTAAAGGAATTTGACGATCATTGAACAGTTGTTAAGAAACGAAAAAAGGGCTGACGTGGGTTCTAGGAGTGGCACAGAGCTATAATTCAGCGAGGTGTCTAATTGAGAAGATTATCTAGGTTCTGGAAAAATTGGGGTTCCGTACAAGCGATTTGTTGCTTTAGTTGTATTTTCCAGTGAAGTTTAGCTTGGATTTGATCTGTGAGACATTGTCGGCAAGATGTTTGCTAGGAACAAAAAACTGGAGCTTCCGATACACCATGGGGCAGATGAGTCGAAACGGTTCAAGCCTAGATCGCGGGTTCAGTCGCTACTTGGAAAAGTGAGGGTGAGTGCAAGCGGTAGAAAGGGCCTGGAACTGAGGAAACGGACGCTATTTGGGGCGATATGTGCTGTGCTGTGTCTGTACTTGGTGCTCAACCAGTGGGGCGATGAGCCAATAGATCTCTCGAACTACATTCCCACGTTCTTAGAAGAGCAAGAATATTACGATTTTGACTTCAAAGAATTAGATTTCGCATCTCTCAAGAAGTACGACGATGGAAGTGCCAAATATCTGATCTCAAAAGGAGGCAAGGAGGCGCTAACACCCGAGGAGAAACAGAAATTCGACGCTGATATGGAAATGCTGGTTGCATCCACAACAAATATGTACGATTTGTCCGAGTACTCTGGAAGTTCAGATGGGAAGTCTAACAGGGACCACATCCTGGTCTGCGTGCCTTTGAGAGACGCCGCGCCACTTCTGCCCATGCTGTTCAAAAACCTGATGAATTTGACATACCCACACGAGCTGATTGACATTGCGTTCTTGGTCAGCGACTGCACGGACGGAGGAAAGACGATGGCTTCGCTCATTGAGCTGTCAAAGGATCTACAAAACGGTACTCTGTCAAAGTCACTGGAAGAGTTCGAGCTTCAGCAGAAGAAGAAGAACTCCGTGGAAGATTTATACGTGAAATATATGGATAAAGAATACTTGGAAACTGTCGAAAGAGCTTTCAGCCCACCGTTCCACGAGGGATACGACAAGCCATTCCGCTCTATTCAGATATTCGAGAAGGATTTCGGACAGCAAATTGGGCAAGGTTTCAGCGATAGACATGCCGTCAAGGTTCAAGGTGTAAGAAGGAAACTAATGGGACGTGCTAGGAATTGGCTCACATCAAATGCGTTAAAACCATATCATTCTTGGGTGTATTGGAGGGATGTCGATGTCGAACTTTGTCCCGGAACCGTTATCGAAGATTTGATGAGCCAAGATTACGATGTCATTGTCCCTAATGTCTGGAGACCCTTGCCTACATTTTTAGGCGGTGCACAGGCGTACGATTTGAATTCTTGGGTTGAATCAAAGGAAGCTTTGGCTTTGGCGAAAACTTTGGACGAAGATGACGTGATAGTAGAAGGTTACGCAGAATATCCAACTTGGAGAGTTCATTTGGGATATTTGAGAAAGCCTGATGGGAATCCAAAGGAAATATTAGATTTAGACGGTGTTGGAGGTGTCTCCATTTTAGCTAGAGCGCACATCTTCCGTAAAGGGATCCATTTTCCTGCTTTCACATTTGAGAATCACGCTGAAACTGAGGCATTTGGTAAAATGGCAAAAAAGATGGGATTTAAAGTGGGGGGTCTGACTCACTATACCTTATGGCACATATATGAACCCAGTGATGATGATCTGAGAGAAATTTCAAAATTGGAAAGACAGAATAGACGAGAATGAGAAACAAGAATTCGAGCAGTCAACTCTGTCTCAATAGTACTTCTATCTTGAAGTACAAAATTGATAGATCAAACTAATTTCACTTCGAATGCCAATGGATTATAAAATCAACGCAAGCATCTAGAAATTTGCAAGTTTCGTTTTAATAGAGGGTTGTTCAGGTTTTTTTTTTACCGCTCTGATGGTCATCAAAGTCTTCAACAAGACTAATGACCACGGAACAAAATGGCGATATTGACCAGAGGCTACGGATTATAATATCCATTTATCCAATCTCTGTTTGCATGCTCAGATGGTAACATCCATAAGATCTTCAGTCTCAAACTCTACTGATGATATTAATTTTCACTTTCGAAGTTAAGGTATAATGACCTTAGATTCATCATATCACCATAAGCCCCGAAATATAGCATATGCTCTCTCCCGTATCAACTATCACCAAAAATATTCTACTAGGCAAGATTTCTCCGTTAAAATCGAAGTACACACACTAGATCGAGAAGTCGAACTTTTATAATGGATTACTACATACATAAACGTGGCATAAGGTTGTTGGAAGGCGGCTTTTTTCCACATATAATCCTCACGTCGTCTGCAAGTTGGAATTTAAACTTCTCATAGTATCTTTCTTCGTAAAGAACAGCATGCCGAGTGTGTTAACGGAATTCAAATAACAGATGAGCATCAAAAAGGGATATGTTTTAGTATATATAGTATTGATTGTTACACGTATTTCTCGTTTCATGGGTCATAGATGATTGAAATGATGTAGCTGCCTGCGTCAGTTATCACAGGATACACAGGGAAACACTAGAAGTACAATGGAAGAAAAGCAAAATGCTGGTCTAAAGTAATCTACCAGATGCAGATCGAAGAGTTCCACGATGAGATGGATGAGAAATAAATGTGAAATGACCGTTGTCAATAGGGTACAGTAAGTAATCATGTCTTTGACCAGCTTTGGAAATCTAAGCTGATGATTATACTCCAATGTTTTATCAGATTTATCTTGATCTTTGAAGTTTACTTATATCAACTCATAACGCGAGCAATGCCAAGGCGAAAATGAAGGATATAGTCGAACTGGGTTTCAGGACATGCGATTCGCCAAGGGATGCAGAGCTAGAGCTCGACGTTTTCACTGCTGATGCAGATACTGAGGTAGAACTCATTTGACCGGGTGAGTCGCTTTCAGGTTCTTCAATTGATGTTAGATTAGATCTCACATATGGCACTAAAATAGCGTCCTCGTTCTTCAAAGCCAATCCAAATTGCTGCTTCTCAACGTCAAAGACAGCATACTTATCCTTTAGGAAGACATCTCCCAGAATCCAAGACTCATCTAAATCAAGGCCTTGGATATTCGACACACAATATCCCTGATAAGGACCATCTGGATAGGCTTCACCAAGGTAGTTTTCGGGAGAGATTCCCCACTTCTTACCGTTCAGTTCTAGCTCCAAATGCTGGGAGGAATTGCATAAGATTGCAAAATTACTCCCATCAGAAATAGATTTTATGAAGTGCGTGTGTAGGTCCAAAGCGTCCTGAGTAGGCAAAATGAGCAAAGTGGTTCCACTGTCAACAATACCAAATCTAATACTGGGCGAATGTGTACCAGTAACGTTTTCAGCATGCGAAAAGTTGACCAAATTAGAATCAACTGTAACACTATCAATCTTCAACTGCCAGTAATGCTCCTGATTGGGAATTAGCGGGGTATAGTGCACATCCCCTTTATACAGATCTTCTTCAAGCTCACCAATAATTAGCAATCCCTTGTTTTCTGTCAATCGGGCTTCCGAAGATGATGAGTCAGATGTAGAGTTATCCTTTGCAGCGAGAGTACCAATGATAATGGAAAATTTCTCTTGGGATATAGCATTTGACTCACTTAGAACTGAAATGATACTTTGAATATTGTCTGAATTGTTTGCTGGCAGACCAAAGATACCGCTTACAGGGTAGTTTAGGAAAGTGTCTGGAACTTGATCAGCTACACCAAAGGTGAAATTTTGGGTAGTAGCTAACTTGTTCACGATGATCCTGTCGTCAAAGGCGGTTCCCGAAGCGACTCCCGAACTGTAAGTCAGAGAGAAGGATGTCTCATCAGAGTCACGTTTTACGTGTTCTGTAGAGAACAATTTCTTGTTGTGACAAGACTCCGATTGGCAAGAGTCGCCATAAACCCACAAATACGCCGAGCCTGAGTCGATAACAAGCGGGTATATCTCTTCTCCAATTGTCACATTCACGAAGTAGGCCTGAGTATTAATATCCGTAGACAAAATGGACATTCCAGGTTTGACTGCAACCTCTACTTTCTTCGTAGTTCCATCGTTCTCCGTGCTGTTTAATTCCTTCACAGTCTTCGCAGCGCCATTTCCGACCTGAGCAAGATTCGAAGAGTAGCCGCTATTTTTCAGCTCCACTCGGAAAGCAGATTTCGGATGCACATACCTGTCTGCTGTATACGGGTGAAACGCTTCTACAGTCCATGCGCTCAGCAGCCAGGCCAAAAGTGCCAAAGATCTGATCCAAAATCCCTCATTACGTGGTATCATACTACAGGAATCCGCGCTAGCCCAAAAATCCCACACAGGATCTTACGTCAACCGCTAAGAACCTTTCAGCAACTTTCTGGCCACTCTGAGTTCTGCTGTGCCCGCACAATTCAAACAGCAACAATGGTTGTGACCTAAAATTCCCGTAAAAAAACCGCTAAGAACCTTTAAAAAAGACCACAACGGACCACAACCAATAGCCTGTGTTCAAAGAAAACTTCCAAAAGATATCTTACACTGTATCAGGAGCTATACTAGTAGCAATTCCACTTTTTAACTTTCAAGTCTTCTTCAATTGTTGTGTCTTAAAATTGTTTGTTGATATTTTTGTTCGGTTTTTCAGGTTGGCGCATCTTCACCAACGGTACACGTATTTGAAAGGAACGGTGTTTCCGAAAGCAGTAATGCTATAATACTATGGATGGTCTTATAGATGTACTTTTGCTGTTCCTTGCGAGCAGTGACTGTTGGAGTTTATTCAGGCAACGTAGATTCAGAAAGGTTCCTTACTCAGGATTGGCCCTGAATACGTAGTAGATTTTCTTTACGTACGGTGATACAGGACTGTAAAAAAGTTAAAGACGGCGCGTCTTTCTGACGTTCCGTTAACTGTATTTGTAGTAGGTATTGTCTGTTGAAGAAATGGGCAGTCAAGTTTGTGTTTCTGTCACAGGTTTGCTTCATCGTAGAATTCCGGGTCCTGAGTAGCCCCCAAGATGTTGGCTGCGTACACGAATGTGTTGTGATGCAGCTGTTCCAAGTATCGGGTCATGACGTCTGAGCCTGCGATCGGTTTGCTTGTGCTTTTCCTGTGTCCACTATTTGGAGCAGAACCATGCATGTTGTGGTACTGAGGCACAGGAACAAACCCGTTGGCGAACCGCGTCGGAGTGTGAGGATATTGTTCCAGTGGCTGATGGAAGTGCTGAGGCAACATCGACGCACTTACATAACGGGGACGAGCGTTGGAGATGTACGGCGATTGCGATTGCGATTGCTGGTGGTGCTGATAGTAGTTCTGATGATGGTTTGTGTGGTTTGGATGATTGTGGTGGAAATGATGACCTCCTTTCTTCACGTCGCCAGGCTTGGGAGAAGGAGCATTCACAATAATATCCACATCACTTGAACTGGACTCTGAGTAAGAGCTTTCCGCTTCACTTTCCGCAGCCTCTTCCTCTTGACGTGCGGGTTGCCCACGTCCCTGGCCTATAGTATATGTCTTATCCGCGGAATCACTTTCTACGCACTCATCCTTTGCATTGTCATTGTCATCACTTAAGGAATCCGAATTTCGTGGTGACAATGTTATACCTAAACCTTCAGATAGATTCTTTGGTTCATGCAGGGATGAAAATCTCCTCTCATTGGACGAAGGTCCATGTCTTTTCGATTTGGTACCAGCGTTCAATTCAGATTTGAAAACCGTCGAGCTCTCCGAAGAACGAGAGCAAGGGTCGCTGCTGTTACTATAACTCTGACTTCCTCCTCTGTGACCTTTAACATGGTGAACAGGTTTTGCCTGACTTATTCTCCGGCCGTTCTTCTTGAAAACCAAATTTTTATTGACATTGCCGCATCTATCTTTCCCGTATCCAACAATCAAACCCAAGTATCTGTTTTCTGTCTTTTCATGAAAGTTGCTTGTTCTGGAACTGTTGTAGTCATCAACCAATTTTATCGCACTATTAATATTCATGAAATTCACCCAGCAACAGTGCCCGTCAGGATGGAAATTGATCTGTTCCATAAGACCATAAACTGAAAAATCCTCCTTCAGCTGTTCCAATGAGGGCAACTTATATTTGGCCCGGTATTCCTCGAAATCTGGATCGACCATGTATTTGTCCTTGAAAGCTTTATCCGGTAAACTCACATAGACATTTCTTGAAGCACCAACGGTTACAGCCAAAGCTATTTTTTTGGGCAACGGACCAGGATTCTTTCCCCAACCCACTTTTAACACATTTCCATGCAAAACAATCGGCTCTAGGATTGCGTTTGCATAAAATTGAACAGCAGAAGCAGTTTCAACAAATGTGACGAAACATATTCTTTTGTGAGCAACCCATTTGAAGTTCTGAAGAATACCTCCACGGACCACATTGCAAATATCTTCTGGTTTAGACCTTGGATTAATGTTCCCAATATACACTGTTCTATGCTCCATTCCACCATTAACTGCTTGTATGCTTTTGGTGTATTGACTTTGGAGAGTTTGAGTTATCTGAGCAGGTACTAGAGGTTCCATGATATAGGGGTAGTCATTAATTATCATCTCTTGAGGAACGTGTTCATGAGTTGAAGTGGTTAACGGATCAATCTCCTCAGATAAATTACTCGATGAGAAATCTGTTGTACCGGTTTCATGCAAATATACACCGGTGGGTTTTGTGAAGACCCATGAAGTAGGGTGAGAAAGATGTTCCTGAACACTAATTTCACCATAGCTCGATGGACAAACAATCAAAGGCTTGTAATCGAGTTCATCAGCTTTCAAATCCCCATTTATTGTCTCGTTCAAATTTAACTGGGGGTTGGATTCAACCTCCATTCCATTAGGCATGGAATTAACACTTGTACGAGATTGGGATTTTGGATCTTGTGGTAGGGACTCCTTCCTCAAAGATATTGCACTGCTTCTACGTCTGGCAATATCAATATCGCTTTGTTTATTGCTAGAGTTCGTTGCGACAAATTCAACTTTCGAAACTGCATCAAAATTGGATTTGATCAAAGTTTTAACCTCGATGGCCATTGAAATTGATAGGAATTGAATTATGCAATACTTTTTACCAAAACGTTTTCGTTTTTCTTCCGTATTAACAATATCGACTTTAGCAATAACGTACCTTTTGGAATCCTTTAGGAAAGGAAGGGTTTTCCAAATATTTTCCTTGTCAAGTTCAGGGTGATTCTGATCGAATTCAACATATAAATTTCTGGTAGCTCCCGTTGTGATGGATTGGATAGCTAATTCATTCACCCAGTCATCATCGTCTTGGATTTTCACAAACTCGAACGATAGATGTTCTGAGTGAAGTCCCTGTTTAATTTCGGCGTACCTTTGAAGCATTGTGTTGTAAAAATCTAGGCAAGACTCCTTGTCTAGAAAGCTCAACAAGATCGAACAGGAATCAGATCCAGACGAACCTTCCACACTCACACTGCCAGTGCCACTGACCGAGGTGCTCTCCTCAGCTTGGTCCCTGGATAAGGTGTAACGACTTTCATAACCATCGTCAGAAAGCGTAGTATCGTGTTCCTGTTCCTGTTCCTGTTCATCTTCAACAATGCGATCGATAGATGAAGAAGATGAAGACGACAATGTATCGTGTCTTATCAGATAGATACTTTCAATCGGACGACCTTGAACAACGAGCGATTGGAAGTCTGCCACCTTTACATCTGCCGAGACGTTTCTGAATAGAACAGATCTGCTTCTGTAGTAGTCACTCCCCTTAGGTAAAATGCTGTAACGGAAACGCACCGGAGTTGCGGGGTCTACTTGCTCGGTTCTGATCCTTCTCCCCACAGCAGTAGGCACTGAGACAGACGCTGAGCGACTAGAAGCTGCCATAGATCCAGTCGCAGACCGTGATGTGGACACAGACCGAGATGGGTATTCCGAATTTCCACCTTCTCCTTCTTCGTCTGTAGTAGATGAGCTGCCAAGCCGTTGTATCTTGGCACTCAACCCTACTACCGGATCGTGCTTCCTTTGATGAGCTTTCTTTCCTTTTGGAGGTGGCCTAAGTTTTGGAGGTGGGGGTGCTTGCATTCCGTGCGAGTAGAAACTAGAATAACTAGGGTTGCGCAAGTTCATCACGCTGCTTGAAGCTGAACGCGGCAGCATGGGCCCAACAGGTGTCCCTGCAGTCTGCGGAGTCCCAAACATTGGCGAGCCGATCAGTAGGTGACTGGGCAGCAGCGTCACGCCGTACACCGGATCGAAAGGTGTTTGTGGAATACTCACTGTTCCAGGGATAGACCCTGGGTGAGCATAGTACACATATTGCGGCACAGCATTTGGGAACGACCCCGCCATGCCATCTCCAGCAGGTCCCGTTTGCGCGTCATACATCTGCTCGTACCCTGAGTGCGGCCTGCCATACACTTGAGCAGAATTTGGGTTCATCGGAGGACCTGAATTTGTAGGCCTCATATTCTAATAAAAGAGCAAAGAAGAATGCTTGACAACAATTGAATGCCGTAGCGTGACCCTTGAAAACAACACGCACAACCGGTGGCACAATCAGCTAATTCAATTTGTTCTCTATAGACTGTCCAATTGCTCCAGCTACTGTTCCTATATTGACACCAGGCGCCGTAAGATCCAAATCTGTCAGTATACTATCGAATCCTTTTTTTTCTTAAATTCTGAGCTTTCCTTTCCTTTACCCGTTTATTGCAATCAAAAATAAAGAGAACAAAGAAAAAGGTCAAAGGCCTCCGGTATTCGGAACTATCAATAGTAACGAAATATCTGTAACAGACTGGTTTTTTTGTTGTTAACTTGCACACTACTTGCTTTTCGCTTCACTGTTTGGGTAAAAAGAGCTGGGCAATGCGTGGTTACGATCGTTGCTGGCACAGAACGTAAAGTCTCGTGGTATTATATCCGGGTAACGATAAGGGTTCAAAAAGCAGGGTAACCTTGTTTCAACTCTGTTGGTGTAACGGCACCGCTGTTGTTGCCTCAAAGAGTACAAATGGCAGTATCCACCGGTTACTGGTCTGGTACGCAATCCAACAATTCCAAGCCGCTGCTGGCTCGCCCGTGATATGATCTGATAGCACAAACCCTGCGCTTTGGAGGTCTACTGTTAGTTGGTGTCTTTCCAAACGTCCAGCAATAATGACAAAAGGAGTGTAAACAGCCGCCAAACCCCTGAAAACCGTAGAAGTGGGCCTGATCTCGCTAAAAAGCTCCAATTCTTAATGCGCAGCTTTCCTCTGTTGACCTAATCCTAGAAAAGGTTTATTATTGGCCTGCTTTGACTCTACAGTCCGGTTTGCCTGTTCTGCGGGGGCCAAAATGTCTGTAGCCTTTTGTACTCTATAAAGTCTGTCGTATTTATAGTGGTTAAGGCGCTGAGCGTCCTGGAGAAAATATAAAGCGACGATTTCTAAGATTCGGTAGCAGAAAGCTCTACAAATGGTCGAAAGCATTGTAGGGCTTTGAAACGTCGTTGCCACGCATCGATGCGTTTTGTTTACGCGAAGTCACGAACCCTTCCAGGCCAGATTTCGAAGTGCAACGTGAGCCTGGCCGTTAAGCGTTGGGTAAAGCTGGATAGTATGTGGGGTGTGGGTGTTTCTGCGTGAACTTCGTCATCTGCAAGCGCAAGCTGCGTGATGCTGGCCACAGCAACCGGTTGTACAGCTGGCCGGTGGCTCACCGCCCGCTGCCTGGTTCAAAGGTTCCCAGAAATTTGTCAACATCTAAGCTAGTACTCGTTGTTTCCATGAATACGTAGTTGCTATGTATTGTTTACGTTTTTTTGCCTGCGCCGATCAATGCGGATTTATTGTTCGAATTTCGCGCACAATAGAGGGGCATTGTCTAAGATTAGGTACGATTCTGCCAGCGCAAAAGATCTGAGGCAGAGTTATCCGGGCCAGAAGAGGCTGAAGACGCGGCTTGGCTGTTCAAACGTCTTCTGGGACCCCTGCGGTGATGTTGGTGTGGATGCTGGGTTTGTTCCATGTGGTGCTGAAGCTCAGAGTCGATGCGTCGGAATTCGGAATTTGTGCAGTCTGTGTACTTCCTAAGCGGAATCGATGCGCTGGGCTGAGGATGTGGTACTTGGACTGGAGATGCAGTAGAAATTTGGTGTGAGTTGAAATCTGGGAATTGGGAGCTCTGTGTGTCTGCGACGCTTTTTTCGTCCGTTTTGAGCACTATGCCTGTGACAGCGCTGTTTTTGTCGTGGGTAGGAGTGCCTCCCAGCTGCGTCTTGGCATCCGGGGACCAGGCCAAGAGCGGGGCTAGACCAAGAGAGGCATCTGCAGCAAAAGAAAAGCCGTCCAGCGCCGGCTGAGCGCGTTTCTTGTTCAAATTGATGCCTGAGCCGTGTTTCGACTCGCCGCGCACGTTACTGTAGGGCAGGTTTGTTCCCGAGCCACTGGACATAAACAAGGAGCCTAACTGAGACAAGGATGGGCCCTTATTCATCGATGGCACCTGGGTGCTGTTGGCCAACCCTGTGCCACTCATGCTGTTAATGTAGTAATCCTTCAAAAAGTCGCCGTTGCTTGGGACTTTGAACAAACTGTCGTTCATGCTTAAATCCAAAAGATTCGTCATACTGGTGGTTTCTTTGAGACCGTCCTGGCCAAACTCTGAATAGTTGTTTTGACTGTTGCTGTTCATATTGGCGTTATTGCCAGGTCCAAATTCACCAGACAAGTTCAGAAGAGACGTGTCGTTACTACCAAGGCCACCTCCGTTCCCAATGTTGCCGCTGATAAGGCTCTTTTGAATGTTTCCATGACTTGCAGAATACGAAATTGGATGGCTGTTAGATAAGCCGTTCTCAATAGAAGCAGAATTGAACAACGCCTGTAGGTCTGCGTTACTGAAGGGATTCGTGTTTAATACAGGATCCATCTGGAAGGCTTCCTGAATGGTGTTGTAGTTACCAGGTATTCCCTTCAAATGCTTCGGAACATCTTTCACCAGGTCATCTGATTGCACAGTGTCAGTCGTATCGCCAGTTTCAATTGTTGGCAGACTAGAACCATTAAATTCATCTTCCACTTTTACCTTCTTGGTTACATCGTTTTCGGATTGCCTTAGGTCTCTATCACGTCTCTTTTTAACGTTTGATACGTTGGGTTGTCCCATTAGCTTGTTATAGTAAGCAATCTTCTTTTGGATTAACTTTTCGGCCTTCTGAGGGCTATAGTTCACCGGTTGCAATATCAAGTTGATCGATAAGTCAAGCAACTTCAAACTATGCCAGCTCAAGTTACTTGGCAGGCACAACTTCTTATCAGTCTCCAGTTCTTTCAATAAATCAAGTAGAAGAGCTTTGTTGTCCTGAAACAAAGCACCGCCTTTGGCATATTCTAGTGATCCACGAGCACTAAATAATCCAAATCGAGTTTTAGTCCGCGCTAAATTGATAGGTAAGGCCAGATATTGGTCTTTCAAAACTGTCAATACATTTAGCAAAGTATTAGTTGCTTGTTGAAGTAGAACATAGGAAGAAAGGGATCTATCAACAGAGTCACCTTCCATACCATCTTCATTCATCGCTGGAATAGCCTCTGCAACAAGAGGTTTTGTAGCAACTACTGGAAGATGTATCATACACTTTGCCATGAAGTACAATGCCATCAATATAAATGAGTTTCTTACCGAACCAGTGATCGAAGAAGACAGAGCATTGTGCTTTTGCTGATTAAGTTCTTCCATATTGATACTGCCATTAACATCTAGTTGGAAAAATAGATCTTCTGATAAACCATGCCTCCAATTATCCAGAGCATTCTCATGAACTAAAGCTGCCTGTTTAGTTAATGACGTTGTCATTCCTCTTTTAAAGGTTGAATCCAAGATATTACCCATGACCTTAGCGAATCTTATCACAGATAAAGAGAATTGCGAGACTTTCCCTTCTAAGGCGATCATTTGGCCAGCCAAATTAACCTGCCGATCGTCTCCACTAGTGACCGGTAAAGCACATTCGATTTCAATATCTTTCAATAACCGTGGAACACCAAGCTGAAGAGCGCTGAAAGCATCCAAATAATAAATGCTCCAGAAAAGAATTCGCCTTTCTCCTTGTTGAACCTTTGATACTGTAGACCCATCTCCGCCTAAAACAGCACTGGGACATCTGTGTAATCTTAATTGTTGAGACATTGAAACAACCTTACCCCGGAGCTCGTACACAGAGGAGGTATCACCAACGTTCAACATGTAGAACAAAAGCAATGACAATGATTGTAACACTTGGATTGATGTGTTTCTCGAGTTAAAATACGGGTTTAGCCATATGTGCGTCATCAACTTATCGTAGTATTTCATGAGGTTGCTGAGTTTACCATCTACTATATTATCTCGCTTGATCTTAGACAAGATTCCCATTTGGACTATAATGATTAAAAGACAGGAAAAAATCTTGTACGAGATCGATCTGGTACGGTTATTAAAGATGGTGTCATTTCTGGTGAAAAAGTAGCGATCAGTGACATTAGTCTTGAACTTTTCATAGTAAATGTTGAACTCATGCTTATCGAATAACGGAATTAGTTCATACCAGTCCTCAAAGAATAACTCCAGAAGCTCCTCGATCTCCTTAAAACTCAAATGAGTGGACGAATAGTCCACAGCCGTGTGGGTCATGAAGTCCAACTTGAAAACGTTCTTCCAGAAATGCAACACATCATCGATTTCCCACAGGTTCTTATTCTTCAAGACTTCAAGCTCTGGGGGTATTGGGGAAATGGTGTTTTCTTTCAATGATGCTAAGACAGATGCTGTGTAAAGACATTGCTTAGATGTGAATCCATGAACTTGTCCAATACGTGCTAAAAGTTGAGGAACAAATAGAATTTCCTCTGTAGTCCTGGGTATAGAAACAGCAACCAACGTGGCCAACTGAGTACCTTGTTTGTATTTCGAAAGTGAAGAAAGAGCTTTAACAGCAGGTAGACCAGGCGCCTCGTTTTGTTCGAAAGATATGCCATATGGATCCAGTGTGCCGTTGGTCTTAGAATTGTGTTGATTAGTATGATCGGTATCTGGAGAATTGTCATGAGCATGCTCGCCACCCGGGTGCGACAAGGCATGGTAAGTATCAAAAGTGTCTCTAGGAGACATGATACGAGGTGAAGGCGCTGTATTGGCCACTTTTGCAACAGGTATAGCAGGCTCTGAAGTAGCAGAACTGAAAGAAGCAACTGGCGTTGCCTTTTTGTTCAACAAGTACAGATTTGTAGAACTCAATCTTAACGATCCGCCGTTAGTTTTTGAAAGTTCTTGTAACATCTGCTCGTCTTCTGTAGAATGGACGTCCGCAGAATTATCATCTTTACCACTAAACTTAGAAACCAAATGTAGTTGTTCTTCTTTAAGGTCACATAATGCCACCAACCTCCGGTTTTCTGCTTCAAGTTCGCGTACACGTTCTTCAAGCGTTTCAGTGTATCCTCTAGGGAATGATCTTCGACTGAGTTTATCACTAACCTTACATTCAAAGCCTACAGCAGCACACTGGGAGCATTGTGGTCTTTTACCGTCACATCTGATCTTCTTTGCCCTGCATCTATCGCATGCCTGCGCAACTCTATACGAAGGTGTACAAGTTCCGTTTGTACTGGACCCCTCAGTAGAAACTTGTTGGCTGTTTGATCGTCCCTGAACATCTGTATCGGCTTGAAAGTAATCATGCGACATTTTCTGCTTCTGCGCAAGCCCTCCACCGGTCAGTGATGACAGCAGAGCAGCATTGATCTGAGATCCTAAATTAGTGACACTTGGCAACGAGCCCTGTTGAAGCAGCTGCAAAGAAGGCTGGCCATTGCTGCTGAATACGGAGCCTACTTTCTCTTTACCGGTGTTGTTTTTGGGTATTCCATGGTGTGGAGACTCCTTCTTAATTTGCATACTTGTATTTGAGTGCAACGGCGAGGAATCTTTGGCTGTTTGCCGCATATCCGTTCCTTGTATAGGCGACTGTCCCTTCAGTGCTCTGTGCAATCTATGGTCTCGTAATGGGCTGTGGTTGTGCAAAAACGCCTGCTCATCGTTTCCTGGTTTCCAACTCATCGCATCTGCGCCTGCTAATTCTGGACTTTTAGCCGCTTCAGCAATGGGATTCAAACCACTTAAAGACTGGGACTCTGCACTCGGTTCGAACTTGCTTACTGTATTGCTGTGCAGCCCGTTAAGCGGACCAGAGCCCGTCCCTTTTTCGGTCATATGGCTCGATTTCCTGCTTAGATCAGCCTTCGCAGAAATGTGTTCGAGAAAATGGCAACTCGTCGCTCAAAACAGATGAATCAAAAGATTTAGATACACAAGTCCTATCAGACTACTTGTTTGGCCAGTACACTACTGAAAGCTGCCTGAAATGCAACGTTACAACACTTTAACCCCACATTCAAATGTGTGTAAAGTACAGCTTTTCTATCTGCAACCACTATCTTTCAAGAAACTGATAGTGCTCGGAGAAAATTGAAAAAAATCAATGAGAAGAAGGATTACATAATAGTATATTATTCGCTTGCGCTACTAGCCTCGAGGTCTGATTAGATTCATGCAGAAGGCTCACAGCGGTCATATAATACTGGTAAGAATTTCTATCACTCTCAATGATACTGTCCTTAAATCAAGTTTTATTTGTGGAGACCCTTTCTGGGGTAATTCTTGAATGGTGATTCAATGCCAATTGTTCAGCCAGTCAGCTTAGGCTGGAAATGAAATAATTTTGCGGTCACGTGATACTAGTTTCAATTATCGATCCACGCAACTATGTACGATGCGCCATTAATGCACGAGTGTCCACCGATGTGGTCATAACGCCTTTCTGATGTGGGATCACCGTTTGAACATCATTCAAGTACAATTCACAGTATCCTAGAGCTTGAAAGCCATTGGAATTGGCTGCGTAACTCTGTGTGTGGTGTTGCGGTTCATAATGATTCTTTTGCGTGGGTTAAACAAGTTGATACTATGGTATCTGGTACTCGCTGCGGTGTACGGTAAGCTGACCTCTGAGATCAAGGCACACAATAGATGGTACTTCTCTGAGCTGCTTCCTGCTTCCATTCTGCAAGAATTGACGTCTGTAACACTCGTGATAGCGCATCCGGACGATGAGGTCATGTTCTACAGTCCCACACTAGCCCAGTTCAACGACCACTTGCCTCTGGACATACCTGTAAATGTCGTGTGCATGACAGAAGGGGATGCGAACGGACTGGGCTATGTTAGAAAACAAGAACTGGTCGAGTCTCTCCGAATTTTGTTCCATGGCAGACGTGCTTCATGCAATGTTTTAAACTTTCAGGACGGAATGGATGTAAAATGGGACCAGGATGAGCTCGGCACTCAGCTGGCAGTTGCAATCCCTGATTCAAATCCACTTGTTCTCACGTTTGACCAGCACGGCGTTTCTGGTCACATCAATCACATATCTTGTGCCAACGTCGTCGGAAATATGCCCTTCAAGCATAAGTTGTTCCTAAGAAGCGATCAACCCATTTATGTAAAATACTCTGCGTTCCTGACGGGATTGTTTAAACTGGGAATTGGCGCATTCAAGAAAGACTACGAAAAACCCAGATTTTTTATGTCAACCTTGCCCCAGTACCTGTTGTCAGCAAGCGCTATGTCATTGGCACATAGTTCCCAAATGGTGTGGTTTAGAGTTGGTTGGTGGTTGTTCAGCCGGTTTTGCTTCATTAACGACTTCGTGTCCTCAATTTGATAGAGTTCGTCGCCAATCATGAACTATCATTACATGTGGCTGCCAAGTTTTAAAGTATGAATACTATTTACACTTGCACTTTGTAGTCATAAAGTCTACTCGTTATTGTCTTTATTAACATGCTGATTGGTTTAGAGAAGACCAAACGTTTATAGAATATTTGTTCCGAACAATGGGAAGTTAAAGTCATCTTCGTCGTCTTCAGACGTCTTAGTTTCTCTGGATTTTTTTTCCGCGATGAGTGACGCTTTCTTGAGTTGATTTAAATATATGTCCTCCATGAACTTACGATTTGACTCGTCTAACTTCCAATTATCAGTGAATTCTTCACACGCAGCAGCATCATGATGCCTCGCCAACCGTCTCAAAATGTACTTTTGATAGGAAAACAGAACTTGCTTTTCAGAAATAAAGGTCGTTGGATCAGTCTTGAAATACAGATGTGAAAATACTTTTTCCATATCACACAAGACAGATTCCACATCATTATGGCGAGAATTGAAATAGAGCCTGCTGAGCATTATTTTTCTATCAAATGGAATTGCCTCATCTCGTTGTTTGTAATACATCTGCAGCAGTTCCCAGATTTTTTTATGGAATTCGGAAAGATCTGCTTCCAAGTCGTCATTACGCTTGTTTTTATTCCATGTGTCAATGGTTGAAATTACTATATCTCTCCAGATGTTCAAAGAGATGTTCGTATCTTGGTAGTGCTCAATAAATGACCTCAAATATAAAAGTGCGGTGTCCTGTGCGTCATTTTGGTAAAAAGTCTTCCATACCGAGGAGATAAGTTGAGAGTCAGGTTGTATCTTTTTCAAATCGGGCCCAATTTGAATGAAGCGACCATTCTCGTCGATTCCGTAAAATGTCTTGATATACGTTTTGATGAAATCAACTTCTCCATAATGATACAATGAGCGAATCAATAAAGCGTCAAGCTCTGTTGTTCTGATATGAGAGTATTCCGGGTTGTTTAACAGTTTTTTCAATAAAGTACGAAACAAAGGTGCCGGTACGTTTCTAAAAGGTACGGTTTGAGACACCGTACTTTCCATTGGAATTGATTTGACGAGAGAATGATAGAAATTAGTCATTTCGTTTCCTTTACCAATGTTATCTAGAGCACCACAGTATAACTTTAGGTACATCTTGACCGCTTCCGTATCATCTGGTAACTGCTGGTTTGTGGTATTCTTTAAAATGAGTGAGAAAACTCTTCTGGCAAAATGAATGTCATCCATCTTCAAAAATACGTCGATGAATTTGCTGAAATCCTGTATTATCATTGCATCTAAGCGCATTTGTTTCGGATTCACTACATACACCCGGTAAATGTGGAATATACGACGCCATACTTCATTGCCCAGCAGGTTTTTGTGATCTTCGTATGAGTTTGCCAATCGATTGACGAATATCGACATATCCTCAGGATTAAACTTCTCTTTGGAGTACTGAAGATAGCGCTTAGCTTTCTTCACGTCTAGGTCGGTTCTCCAGCGAAAATGTCTGAAGGCCGAGATGGGGTTTTTAGAGATAAGCGGATTCTTTCTTTCGGCAAAAGCAACATTATCTTGCACTTCAGTATCATATTCTTCATACAATGCATCGACTGAATCATTCAGTGTTGTATTAACAGCAGAGATACCGGTAGAGTACAGACGAGGTGATCCAACGTAAGCAGATGACACTCCATTTCGACGCTGAACAGGAACAAGCTTGTATCTTAAAGTGGCATGAATACTGCCCTTCTTGTACATGTTAATCCCTACCATGCTGAGTATTGCATCGGGTTTGCCGGAACAGAAACTTACTAAATGTTAACGAATCATCGCTAAATCTGTTGTCTTCTTCAGTTTGGCATTTACTTGATTTATTTTTCAAAAGGCTCTTCAAACAAAAATGTCATCGAGTGTCAGATTCCGAGGTAAATGAGAACAAAAGAGAGTACGTAGTGCTTACTTAAACTTCAATACATGAGGTTTGTAATTTTACATTAGAAAAGAATTGACGCTATTCAAACTTGCTCTCGATGGGTTGACATTTCTTCCGTGAAGAGATTCAATGATTTTGGCCAGATGACGTTTTATAATTGTCTTATTAACACTATTCTGGGGTTCCACTTCCCATAACAGATTGTGGTATTGGCACAATGCGACAAGAACTATGCTGACCGAGATGTCTTTTCCTGTGTCACATGCAATTAGAATGGGTTTCTGCTCCTTCATATTGGGGTCACAGAAATACCCTTTCAATAGAGTATTAATCGAAAAAAGATGGGTTCGTAGGTCCCGCGAGCTCTTTTTAGAGCCACTTGGTAGGTTGAAGATTTTTATGAAATCTGGTACATGGTCTGAATTTGAAGCCAAATTGTTATCACATAGAATAACAAGAGAATATTTCTCTCGTAACAGATTAATGATTTTTTCTGTAATGGAAAAAGATGGCATGATCGTCCCAAGAAGTATATGTGACGTCAGATGATCTGTCTTGATCAAAGTGTCTATGCTTTGGAAGTCAGAGAATGTGCGTTTATATGATGTCGTAGAAGTCAAATTCGCACATATCTCCTGTATTTCCTGATCCGTTTTGTCAATACAACCGAGGCTGTCAATATTTTGCCAAAATATTTCCGGAGTCAGTTGTTCAGCCCAGAGTTCGTGATCGTCAGCTGCGCCCTGAACATATGTAAAACCATGTCTCTTGTCCGTGCCGTCTTGACATTGATAACTTATAGTGCAGAGGACAACTGGAATTATATCCGAAGGAGGTTCCCACTTTCTTTCTGTTAAAACCTCTCCAGAGAACATATCATGACTTAGTTGCAGTAAAGAAGAGCCAGGATATACCCAAATTGGTCTTAATAAGCGTATATGAGAGCTTGATATGTTTAGAGTTTCGCAAATTGATTCAGAAGAGACGATATCAAGTTTTTTTAGTTTGCTTACCAGGTGCGGTATCTTGGCCAAGATCATATCATGCTCAGAGGCTGGGACAGTATTCGGGGGTGTGAACAGTATTTGCCGATCTTCAAACGGCCATGTTTCACCTAGTGCCTCAAGTATCATATAGTTTAGCACTGCACACCATATTGGAACCGTTTTTGATAGAGCATCTGGAATCTTTTTCCCTCTCCTAGTACTATCTACGATCACTGCTCCTCCTTGTTCGCCAAATATTGGTAGAAGATGAAAATTCAACCGCCTAGTACTAAAGTCCCATTGGTTGACGTGTCCATCAGTAGATTTAAAATAGCTTGTGGTTTGATACGACTTGGGATCAACATACCACAGACCGCATCGCTCGTTCGGAATTACTGGGTAAGGAAACACAGGGCAAACTTCGGTAGTCAAAAAATGATTGTCAAAAAGAATACTCTGTAACCTGTTCTTCAGCGACTTATCTTCTCTTCGAAGGCTCTTGTCGATCTCTTTTAGCTGTAATAATGTCTCTTTGTTCATTCGATTCAATGTTCTCAACACAGTGTAGATTCAATCCAGAAAGACATGGAAGCAATTCAACTGTTACCTATGCGTAATAGGGTAACAGGGATTGGTGTTTCTTTTACAAGTGTTTCACAAACCGAATATTTTGATAACTGCACTGCACTGATTAATTTTGATATGTTCTTCACGGCGATCTCATCGCAAGTCTGATTAGAAGTGTCCACGCTGAGCTACCTTTTTCTTTTGATCAATCATATTAAACCTAAATTTTTAAATTTTCAAGATCAGCTTCTATGGCCAAGTTGGTAAGGCGCCACACTAGTAATGTGGAGATCATCAGTTCGACTCTGGTTGGAAGCATTCTTTTTGCTACTAGTGCTAGGTTTTTCTACACATATGTAGCAACATCGAAGTTAAACGGACTATTGAGCGGCAAAGATAGTAGCTCTTCAATTCGTACGTAGTTCAACAATTTTGCGATGTGTATATGATTATATGTTGTTGCATTTGAGAATTAAGTTTTTTGTCTGCTATGCGCCACCTCATAAGCTCCTAGTAGCGCAGTTAAATGGCATAACGCAGCCACAACCACTAAAACATGGAATATCTGGTGTGAGTGACCCCAGAGATCAAATTTCCCAGGAGCAAACCGCTCAGGAATCCTTACTCCATATAAAAATGCCCCAAAGATATAGAAGAAGCCCTCCAAAAGCACCCATTTGAGCTGTACCCGAGTCCATGTTTCACTCGAACCGTATATTATCAATCCAGCGATGATTGGAAACATTGCAGATAGACCAAAAAGGACAAACATAGTAGCTCTATAAGGTCGCCATTCCCTGGATCTAAATTTCTCGTCCAAAGACATGTATCCGCATATCAAACCGAAAAGTGATGTCAGCCCTGAAAAGCTGTAAAAGAGTCTACTATTATCATAAAATCCATAGAATAGTATACTGATCATTGAAGCTGAAATAAGGACCACAATTCCAAGGTAATCAAGCTTGTTTCCAAGCGTTGCTACTGATAGTGAATGGCACTTCACAGAATGGAAGAAAGAGCTCATCGATAAGCACATAGCACACCCAATAAAAAATACGTTGATCATAATGTAATCAATAGTTGAAGTTGTGGGATACTTATTGACAACCTTCTTTGTAGCAAACAATATTACCATGTATATCACTGCCGCAGGGATAAAATGAGTATATATGTTCACAGTTTCATTGTGAAGGTAGAACAAAGAGTAAAATAGTTCCTTCCAACTGTTTGTTTCTCTAACATAGTAATTCAAAATATGTTCATTGTCCTTTTGCCATTCGGGAAGCTGATCCCATGAACACAATGTTCTTTCGTACACTTTTACGGTCTTCTTGAATGCCGGAGACTCCTCAAGCAGAACTGTCCCTTCAGTTACCACCGATCTTCTTCTCACACTCATATTTTGAGACGTGTTTGACTAGACAATACTGAACTTTCTTACCAATTCTATTAAGCATTGAAATTTTCAAAGTACACCACACATACTCAAAGAACAAACTCCAGAACCTTTTCTTTATTCTTGGATGACGTGAATTCTTAGGTTGAGATTTGCATCCTTAAAAATATCTCAACATGTACCTTTTTGTCTAGATATACTATTTCGGAATGAAAAGAATCCAACAAAAACATTTAAAATAGCCCACAACGACGGATACGAGATTGTATGACGACACTCTCTACAAGATTAGTAGTATTGCTCTTCTCCACCCTAACTGAACTTATGTGTGACAAGTACGGAGGTTTTAGTGAAATTTTTGAATAGTTCGAACAGGAACTTACCCACCAAGCCTTAATGTTTATATGAGTATATGAGTATTTAAGTTTATTCAGAGTCAGATTTAGTGATATTCATCTTTTGAATGAAACATTTTTTCCCTTAGCCGGTTTAGCTTTCTTTTTAACAGCCTGAGGACCGACACTTTCAGCAGTATACGGATCGAACCTTCTTTTTTTGTTCTTAGGTTGATCTGCCTTTCTTCTGTCTTTGCCCAGAATTTCAGATCCCGTAGTATAATCAACCACTTCAGATGAAGACACAACTACTGGCATCTTTTTATTGTTTTTATTATTTGCGGTAGGTTTTCTGAGTTGGATAATCTCTGTCTTGTCCTCTACCATTTCCGGTTCATCTACAGGCAATCCGGCCACATCCTTCAATTCGGTTGAATGGCCATCCATTTTCACTTCAGAATCTAATAACGGCAAAGAAATATTCTGGGTGACCTTCTCTGTGTATTCTTTCTCCAAGGCATGTAAAATCTCTTGATAACGACTGGATACTTCTTTATCTGATAAAATCTTCTTGCTGGCTGTTGCATAACTGACTGCAGAACGAGGAGAATGAGTTAAATCACCGGCAAACAATAGTGACGATTCAGCTTCATTCTTGGAGGACTCATCTGAAAAATCTCCAGACTGACCTTGAGATGCTATTGAATTGAAAAGCTTCTGTATCGATTGGATTTGAGAGGTTGATAGGAGTTTGGCTACATCTTCCTTTGAAGACAAGACTGATGTAGTCGGAGCAGATACGGAACTGCTTTCCTTCGATTCTTCCAACGTCCTCTTGATCAAATTAGATATAGCTTTTGAGTTTGCTCTAACATGTTCAGAGATATATGAACTGATAGATAAAACATTAATAGGCTCAGTGGGGGCCCCAGCGACTAAGGATACCAGAAGCTGATTGGGCATCACATAGCGAGGTGATTCATCATCCCTTCTAGCAATAGTGTCTCTCCATTCGTACAATCGGCGTAGCAACATCTCTTTCGAAGGTGGAATGTTATACTGGAACATGACGTTCCTCCAAGGCTCTTCTTTTTCAATAGCGGTAAAAACCTGAGGTGTTGGAACCTTTGGTCTGAATGAGCTGTATTCGAATCTCCTTTTAGCGACTTTCCTAGATTCATGGAGAACCTCCGAAATCTTATTACTTTCGATCAGCATATTTTTTAGCTGATCAAAAATATTCAGCAGGAAATGTGTGTCAGCCCTTGCGTAAGCTAGCATGGGTTTTGTCAGCGGCCTTATTCTCCAGTCAGCAAGCTGATATTTCTTCGATGTTTTAAAGTGCGCAAAGCGTTCGAGCAGGTATGCCAGACTATGCTTTGGAAAGCCCAATAAACGCGATGCATAATATGTGTCAAATAAGCTCACAATGTACAGTCCCAAATCACGTTGGAGCCAAATTATATCCATGAAAGCACCATGCAGTACTTTGGTTACCTTTGGATCAGTAAATATTTCATTTAAGACATGTAATTCGGTTCTTAAAGCAATTGTATCTACAATCCAGTCTTGGTTTCTGTCGCTGATTTGCATTAAACAAACGATTCCATGATATGATCTATAGTCATGATGCTCCAAATCTATGGCGAGTTCAGTGGCCTTTCTCAACTGCGTTATCATTTTATTGAGTTCTTCTACTGTGTCAACCCAGACAGCTTCCGTGCTATCCCAATCTTGACTAGGTACTGGATCACTTTTTTGCAGAATGGCTTCGTTGTACTCTTGAGTATCGATTTCATGTTGATAAGGATGAGGCGAATGCGCTGGAACTCCCTCTTCTTCTGGCACCATTTTCAAAGCATCCTCCAACGGTTGAATAGCATTAGGTTTTTCCTTCAGCAGTGGTTTGAATGGATGAGACTCAGAGTTATCTACGGGAACTTTAAAACTCAACTGAGGCTTAACGATTCTTTTACCAGGATTGGAGTTGGAGCGATCATCATCATTCAGAAACTTCAGAGAGGACCCGTTGCCTCCATTGGTATTTCCGCTGCGGATGTTGTCTAAGGCATGATCTGCCTTCTCAAACAGAGTATCCATCGTGTTACTGATCACTTTCCAAGAATCTGTGAAGGCATCTTTCCCAGTTTCAATAACATCGCTGTTGGGATCGACAGACAGCAACACATCGTTTATCAGAGAAAGTATATTATCCGAAGTCTGATTCAAAGAAGAGTTGACATTGGAGTCCAGACTCTTGTAAAAGTCTATATCCTGAGCTGCTAGAGCACTGGAAGACCTGACGGTCTGCACCAAACTCGAGAGAAGCATATCCTCTTTCTCACTATTTTCAAAGCTCATTACTAGTTTATCAGTGATTTTTTCAGTATCCTACAACAAACTCCACAAAAACCCTACTCAGCAACAATTCGCTTAGCCGCGATAAGGTTATTGGTAAACTTTAAGAAAGGCGATGAGCTAGATGGGCAAGCATTCATTCAAATATCGTCGTATTGTCAAATAGCCGAACAGTGAAAAACTAATATCATCATGGCCGGGTAATAATAATTTTTTTTTTTTCTGTCAGTTTGTAAGAATCGATAAATCATAGAAAAGTAAAGCTAAGAAATGAATCTATTGACTGCTGTTTGTTCAAGACTGAAATGAAGAGTAAAACGGCATATATGGACTGAAAAGACTGCAAAAACACTGTTTAAGAAGGAATATAATTATTACAAACAAATTTTACTTTTTTTGAAAATCTGGGCACGATTGAATAAGATTTGGTGGAGTCAGGTCAAACGTCAGTTTTTTTTACTCAGCTCGGCGGTTAATCTGTACAAAAGAGGAAAAGATCCGAATGTCTTTACTTAGTATACCAATAAGAAAATACTCATACTATACCATAATGGAGCCGGCTCCCAGTGGATTTTCTAAAGCCAAAGTACCGACTTCTGTGGATAAATGGAACCATGTGGTATCTGACGGGAGAATAAGTATGACAATATCAACGTCAAGTGGAGGCGGTTTAGTTATGAAGGTTGTGATGCAGCCTTGTTCTCAAGAACTGGAAGTTGTCGATTTTTTGAAACTACGAGAGATGTTTTCAGGACTGAATCACGAACCGTTCCAGTTTTCAGCGAAGGCTCCATCGGTATCTTGCAAGTATCTCGTGCAGAAAGATAATATGGCGTGTGTACGGAGATTCCAATTGGGATTTCATAACGGGGTGGACTTTGTTCAGGCGCGAGAAATACTTCAAAAAATGGGGTTTGTCATTAAACCGGCAGTTAGCACAAGAAGCAATACTATGGTGTCGCCAACACAGTCATTTTTCTATTCCCAGAAACAAGCAAGCTCAATTCCAATTAATCAACATACCAACGGGGTTCTGTTGGCAGACCCTGGTAGACTCAATTACAGTTTGTGGAACAACCCGCAACAAAATATGTTGGGAACTAAGGCCAACATTGATTTCTTTCTGTCACAGAGCACTCCGTTACCAGCTCCAAATATCGCACATTTTGGAGAAATTGCACAAAATAATTTTGTCACTCAGCAGACGCCAGAGCCTTCAATCGAAAATCCACCTCCAATGAAGAACATTTCTTCCAATTCAGCTGAGCCACCTGTTGGAAAAAGCGTTGTTGAGTCCAACTCCCAGGTGCTGAAAACTCCATCGTTAGAACAAATCAAAGGAAAGTTAAAAGATCCTGAATTTATTGAGTGGGTATGTTACAAACTATCAGACATTTACCTGTCAAAAACAGCTGTACTAACTCTAGTGACCTTTATGAGGACTGTCCGTAGGTAAACAAGATTGAAGAGATGATGAAACTTGAACTATCAAAACAAGTAGCAGAGAGCGGGCAAAAGAATCAAGGGAACATAGAAGTGAACATGTGACGCTTTGTTTACGCTTTGTATAGAGGTAATGGTTGTCGTTGTAACATTTGGATTCACATGATCAGTTACATTGTTCGCCGCTGAACTTTCGATTGCATTAGACGAAACACTACTTGAATAGAATGGTGTATCTGATACTGACATTGAAGTGGGCGTTGGCTCGATGAAAGTTCCTGGAGATTCTGTGCTGTCTGTGCTGTCCGTGATAAAATCTTGTGGAACCTTAAATTCTGTCATTGACGCTTGCGAAAGAATTGATGAATACCATGGGAACGCTGTAATGAATGTTTTAAACTCGCTGAATGGAAAACTGGTGGCAAGATCTTCCAGAAGCTGTGTTGTTTCAGTCACATCTTTCAAATGGTAATAATAATTCGCAACATTTTGAGGAAGGGTCATTTTGGCTTCATTCATATAAGAGGTATATGAATTCATATTCGCATTGAAATCATCCAAAAATCCAATAAAAAATGTCAGGTCTGCAGAAGCTGCTTCATGCTTTGCTGACGATAGAATTTCATTTGAGGGCTCGGTTGAAGCCAAGCAATAGTAAAATTGGCACAAAAGTAAGAGAGCTTGATTTGTGAGGCCTCGCATTTTGAGTTTCGTTCGTTGCTGTTTAAAATCCAAATCTTGAAACATTAATTTTTGAAAACGCTTCGGCACAACCTCTTCCATTGCTGAGTGCCGTTAACATTTATATACTTCTGCGGATTTCCTATTTGGGATTTGTATGGCAGCGTCACTTGGAACAGCCTTTCCGCCTAGTAACCAACAGACACAAGGAACACAATTCATGTTGGTACATCTTGCGGTTCATTTACTTGTCCATTTTTGGGTAATTCATGCCTCAAAGCAGGTCTCTATTTTTTTGTCCGCATCGATTACAGCTGAGGTAGTTAGTTACCTTCGTAATAAAGGGAAATCTTATACGCTACGAATACACATGCGAATGCCAGGTCTGCCCCTGAGAGTTTTTAATGCATCTAATGTGTAATGATGATTGATGTATTATCACTTTCGAGTGGAATTCTTGGTCAATTCAAACCCTACCTCTTAGAGATTCTGATTGTAGATCCTCTTGCTCATGAAACAAACCAAAGAGATGCAACTACTTATAGGGAGATAAGAAAATTATCAAGATGGTATCGTCAATATTATCGAACATTCTGTAATTATTAGACAGGTTCAAATATCGACCGCGCCAAATAAAGCACAGTATCTTGATTAGTTTGTGATGAGGTTTAGTTTAAACATGACGTTTAAATATTTCATCGTTTAGTTTTGGCTGGAAAAATGGCATTATTTTAAAAGGATAACAAGAACAACACCCGAATAAACTTACCGTATTGGCTGTTAGCCGGCTGTGAAGTGTTCTGTACTTTAAGGGACCTGTGCTACTACACTATCGCCGAATGATCTATCATGAATAAACTAATGATGAAGCTTTTAAGACGTTATTGGCAAATTGAAGAGATCTTAATCCAGTGGCTCAACAAGGTTAGCTTTCTGCAGCAGTATACGGCAGATCCAATAAGTGCTCGAATAACATTATTCCTTGCTATTATGGGAAGTTTTGCATTGATCAACGAAGTCTATATGACTGTGCAGATGAGCGCCCTTCAGATGGATGCATGGGAGAAACTTAATAATACCAAGCTTGATGCAGAGTTCATTCGAAATCATAGATTTATCCATGATGATTCTTACCATGCCAAAGAATGGCTTGACGAGAAGTCAGGAATAATAATAGAAGAATTCGAGTCTAGAGAAAAATTCTTTGAGAAACCTGTACACGTTGCCCACATCTATTTGAATTGTTCGGTGATAGATAACCACACAAAACATCTCAAAACTGCAGAACCTATCAAATTTCACCTTGAGTTCTCCCCGGAACAATTCGAGAATGAGAAGAGACCGGAGTTCGGATGTACACTGAAGGTTTTGAGGTCCAAGATTTACCATTTGTTCAAGGACAGTGAGCTTTATAGCAAATATGTTTCTGCTGACACACCTTTCACGATCAGCAAAAATATCAGAATATACAATACAATGGATGAGGTTCTACCTATCGATCTAGATGACATCCAACTCTGTTTCTTGAAACTCGAGACAGGGTGCACTATCAACTGCGAGGTTGTAGTTTGATTAGTTTACGACGTTACGACTTTTAGATACCCTTTATAGATCAAAGAAGTTGTTAGAGAACTCCCTCCACTCTTGGAACCCCAATGTCTGAGCTATGCAACTGATTCTCACACCATACCCACAATTTCATGATCTGTACTAATCGTACATCATTTGGAATGTAGAAACTGTTCAAATTCTCTCCTAACTCTTCAAAAATATCACCTTGTAACCGACTCATCTCAGCGTTTTTTGTCGCTGAGCTCCCTTGCTTTTCTTCCACGTAGGAAAGTTCTCCTGAAAGCTTATCAGAGGATATAGAGTCTCGTGGGATGGACTTTATGACGTTTGTTGAGGAAGGAATCTGGTTTGATAAGAAGGTGGATCCAAGTATATCTGGTAAATTTGATTTTCCTAACTGGCTTGAAATCCTAGGCAGTATCGAGTGCAAGAGTTTTCTGTTCACTAAATCAGCCACTTTGGTTCTCAAGTTCAAAGAGTAAAGCTGCTTGAGTTTTCTCGGCAACGCAGAGGAAGCCAAGGTAGATCCGTCGCCAGCATCGGAATCTTTGTTTAATGGGAAAAGAAGTAGGGTCATTACGAGCTCAACTTCCTTCATGTACTCTTTCT
This sequence comes from Kluyveromyces starmeri, assembly GCA_030705165.1. Taxonomy (NCBI): domain Eukaryota; kingdom Fungi; phylum Ascomycota; class Saccharomycetes; order Saccharomycetales; family Saccharomycetaceae; genus Kluyveromyces; species Kluyveromyces starmeri. The sequence continues at coordinate 7,022 of JANIWV010000012.1, read as the reverse complement.
TGGAGCTTGCTTTCAAAGCTAACTTATCCTGGGCATATGAGATAAGATCCAATACAAATTGTTCCTGGTCTTTGTCATCCTTCTTTGCGTTATGTGCCCTAATCATCTCGATAAGGTTCAAAAGCATAAGCTTGAAATTAAGGTCTTCGTCCATAATATGGTCATCCAAATTCTCCAACACTTCGACCCCAAACAGTTCGGTTATTTTCTCCATAGCTTGCAATATCTCACCCTTCTTTATCAATTCCTTGATGAATGCCCGCTTTTTAATCATGTACACTGCGTTAAACTCTTCCACGTCTTTGTTTGAATTCAAGAACCCCAACTCTTTTGCCATTCTGATGCTAGATTCTTCATAAGCCATTACTACAAAGTAGTTTAGCAGCAAAAGCGGTATAGAAGGCTCATTGGACGGCTGTTCGCTACTGTTGTTGTAGGGGTTCGCATCTTGAACAACTTTCATCCATTGCTCTCTTGTAAATGATTTCTTCTCATACATAGACTTGAAGTTCGTCATCTCTAGTCAACTTCGTCTATTCCGTCCCAACACTGTTTTGATCGCCTTTGATGCCGGTCTATCTGCTCACTGTTAACCGTGCCCTCTTTTTGATATCTTGATCTTACATCTTATAGCTACAATTTCTTAAGGATACAAATCCTTTTCACACTAAATACGTTTAAGTCTAAGTAGTAGGAAAGACGACAAAGGATAGATAAAACAGTACTACAGACCACATATGACGTTTCCTTCAGTTACATAGGGCGTATAAGACTTGCATAATGATTCTTGAATGAGATATCCCTGATAGATCGGGTTTCAACTTCATTCACATCATTTCTTAACAAAACTACACAACTCAACAAGTAGTAAAGGCTAAGAAACTCGGTCTGACAGAAGGTATTGCACCCCTAATATTTTGGTGACTACCGATATTGCAGAAGCACAGATAGCTTATGATGCATTGAATCCGTAATATAAGGTGTAAGCTGTCCGTTTCTGCAATACAAGAAATGAAACTCAACGACGTTCATGACAAAATTGTGTCGATTTGATTTAGGAACGCAAAATCAAAGAAGGCGCTGTATATAAAAAGTCCAAGTCAGGATATTAGGGGAGCAATCGATGCCTTTATTCATATCTGGATAGATCAGAGGTCAGATTTGACTAATTTGAATGTGGTGAAAAGCCTAGCAGGAATCGAAATAACTATACGGCAGATACCAATAGCCTTGTACGATACTGCTCGGAGACTAGGGTTTATAGTTCGAAACTGAAAGAAACAGAGTTGGTCTGTTGGTGTTTCATTTATATTAGTGAACGTTCATTGAGTTGCAGAAATATTTGGATAATCTGGTGAAAGATGTCGTTGATGGGAGCAATGGCGACATCAGTGCCACATAGAGGATCAGAAACATCAAACGTGAGCTCTGTTTCATCAAGTGCCACTACATCATCGATTACACCACCGTTAGTGACACAGGGTGTCAGTTACAGCAGCGTAACGTCCATTCCTAATCTTTTGAACTACGATGGACAAGCAGGCTCAGGGATTAGGGCAGTACAGCAACCAAATAGAAGTGACGGTACGTTCAGGTCCCCAGGGAGCTACCTCCCGAGCTCAAAGTGGTCATCGCAGAACATGGAACTGAACAACTACCGATTTGGAAACCATCAACGAGTTGGATCACTAGACTTTTTGGCGGACACAGCCATCGATCAAGACACAAATCAGGAAGAGTTCAACAGGATAGTTTCCAAGCTCTCCCAGTATAACAAAAGATTTATGGCTCATCTGCAAGACTGGCATAACAAAAACATCAGAGAAGTGAGGATGGAAGATATGTCTCAATTGTCGGCGGATACAAGGTCCCTGACAAAGCATATTGATCGGTTGTTGGAGTTGAAGAGCATTTCTGATTGGGACAGCAAAGCGCCGCAGCTCCCCAGTATAAATCATTTAAGAAATGAACTCCAGAAATCTATGGTCGAATTCCAGTTCCCAGCAAAGCCACCCGCATTCAAGAATATCTTTAACGTCACGGTTAAGAACACCGAGGATCAAATACCAACGCCGAAGGTTAGCTCTGGCGTAGATATATCCTCGTACCAAGTTAAACAACATAGGGCCAGTAAAAGTGACGGTTCCTTGATGTCGAGAAGTATTGCATATAAAGTGGACAAAATGAAACCTAGGAAAAAGGTTAGCGTATCAAGTCAAAGAAAGATCAGTGTTGCAGCAGGAGACGGCACAGAAGCATGTAAGCATTGCGGAGAAACGGTGACTCCAGAGTGGAGACGTGGTCCCTACGGAAACCGGACGCTGTGTAATGCTTGTGGCTTGTTCTACTGTAAATTAGTAAGGAAGTTCAATGTGAAGGACGCCAATATATTAATGCATTTCCGTAAGGTGAAAGGTCCAGAAGATCGTAGGGTTCCAGATCGATTGGCCGTTCCACTGTCATTTGTTGAAGAATTAGGACGTAACAAAGAATTGGACGAAGTGTTCAATTTGAAACCAAAAACCGAAACCCTTGGCACATGAGCATGTGGACCTTCCAGAATATATTAAAGAACTTTCAACCAAATTATATGCTTCGGAGAGCATATCTTAGTGTGTAACAATACATATCAAATTGTGATGTAACAATGCAAAAAATCGTTTATGTTCCCAGTACAGACAGCAATCTCATCATCTTTGGTACCCCTTCCAGAGATCGAACCAGCGTTCCATTTCATCGTGCTTGGATAAGTTCACTGTAGGAATCATCTTGTCCCATTTCAGTTTAGTGGAGAACTGACATAAGTCCTTGAAGGAAGAGTGTTCGGAGTAAGGTACATTAAAGTAGTATATTTTGCCCTCAAATCGGTGTTGTTTTGTAAAGTGGTCAATGTTAAACGAAGTTTCTGTTCTTAACGTTTCATGGATCCAGTTGTTTCTCTGATGGTCATCCCATGTTAAGTAAGATTTATCATACTGATTCGAGAATGTCCAACCAGTAGGTTTGAAAACCACGATAGAATCAAACATGTTCCGAAGCTGTGAGAGATATTTCTCCAAATCTGTATGCATGGAAACCAAATGTACGTTTGATTCCATAAGATTTGTTGTTATTAATCCGTCTGGAAACCAAGAAATGTATTGTTTCACCATCTGATACTTGGTATGAGGGACGTATAATTTTGACCTTAATCTGTTTGCGATGAATATGGCCAAGTGCTCCTTTCCGATAGAATAACTCAGTACAACAAAAAGTATAGGTTTCTTTTGAAAGATATTCAAATAATGAGATATAGATCTCTGTTTCTTAGAATCGTTGAAAAAGGTGTTCAAGCCATTTTTTGTTAGCAATGAAGCAAAATCCGCAGTTACCTCGCATACTCGCTTAAGATCTGGAAACCTAAAATGGGGATTCATATAAGTGGTGTCCAAATACACGCAAGATAGCGGTTTGTTCCCAATCAAAGCGTTCACCTCATCGATGATGCGTTGGTTTGCTCTGAAGTCACCGGTGTGCAAAATGTAGGAGTCTAACTTCATGTCATGAAATAAGAATATCACAGCACCAGGGCAGTGGTTTGCGTCTAAAAGAATTACTTTGCTGGTGGCTGAGAATGAAAACCACTCGTTTAATGGTAAACCAACGACTTTGCACTGGTTCACTTTAAATTTCCACTTCACCAAGCTGGCAGTATGTTGAGAAGTATAAATAACAGAGCCATGACACCAGCTCTTTTTCAGTCCACCATAATGATCCGCATGGAAGTGGGATAAGAAATAGATCTCTATTCCGGATTCCTTGTCGCAGTTAAAACAGTCTACGGCGACAGTTACATCGTGCAGGGCCAGTTTTTTGAACCACTGCATGGTCCTTTTCCGAGAAACTCTTGATTCAGGTAATGAAATCGCTGCATTCTCTGATTTCAACTCTACAGCAGCACTTGGACAGTTGTTTACTGTTTCTGTAGTATCTGTATCTATTTTAGTACTCTGCGATTGAAATTCTTCTTCCTTCAAAGAGACAGGTAATTCCGCTTCAGAAAACTCGTTGTCTTCTTGCGTCAAATCTATAACTTCTAGTTCCTTCTGGCTTGTCTCGGTGGTAGTTTCTGCAGAAGTGAAGGAGCCACCTCCGTTGGTGCTCTTCACTTGGAATAATTTTAGGTCAAATAACGTTCGAACCTTTACAGACGTAGACGCTGTGCTGCGTCGAGTCCTCTTGGCCACACGTCTCATGTTTGTAACATCCTTATTTCAAGCGTATTCTTAACGTTTGCTGGACGGGGGCTGGACTGTCGTGAGCCTCATATCTTTCTTACATCTGTTATGTAATGGTTTTAGAATTAAATAGACACTTTAGATTTCAATAAGACGGTCCATAAACACTAAACAGAGATCTAGCCCCAAATGAGCCGTCACTGCTAGATAATTGACAGTTGAACATATCATGGGTCTACTGCAGATTATCAAGGAGCAAAAACTAAAGGATCACTCACAAAGGGTGCTTGTTCTGGGACTCGATAACAGTGGTAAAAGCACAATACTGAACCGATTGCTAAATGAACCCATAGACAAGATACAACCCACTGTGGGGTTTCACATCAAGACTTTAAAACTGAAGAACAAGGTATTGCAGATGTGGGATATCGGTGGCCAGAAGACACTGAGGCCCTTTTGGTTTAACTATTTTGAAAAGACAGACTACCTTTTGTGGGTTATAGACGTGTTGGACCCAAGACTTGAGGAAAGTCTTCAGCTTTTACAAGAGATCGTACAAGAGAATGACCGAATCAACTTGCAATTTGAGGTTTTGATCCTGCTAAACAAAATTGATCTGGTACCATCCATATTGCAATCACAGTGGCAGCGAGAAGGTACGCTGGGAGATCAATGGACTAAGGATAAAATCGATCACGTGATATCAGAAACATCACGTGGTCTGGAAATGGACCCCAGTAATGTCCGAGTAATACCGACCAGTGCAGTCACAGGTGTTGGGATGGACACAATCATTGCTGAACTGGATTCGTAATGAAATTTTCTGCTGCTTTTCGAGAAAGTAGAATTCTCTTCCAGCTTATCCAAGTTTGCATACAAGTCCTTTGAAGGACCCATACATGAACGAATATCCAGGCGATACGTGAGTGTTACAAAGAGTTGAATTTACTTCTCCCATACAGCCCAAGGGCGTCAAAGGCCGCCGCAGAAATCGATTTCGGATCGTCTGTTTGTCAAGTATCCTGATGTATTTTGCAACGTTGTAAATTCAATTGATGCGCAAGGTTCTACAAAAAGATCTATCAATCTGAAAACTTCCATATATGGCGTCTATTGGATGATACAGGTCCGTCGTGAGATTCAATACGGTAACATCAAAATAAGCCCACCTGAGGCATCATATGTAGCACAGTAACTAAGACCAACGTCCGAAATTCGGATGTTGACGGGGGAAAATCTTTGGGGTTATTCTTCAAAAATTTGCCAGCCAAAGCATGAAGAGAGAGTTGGTTGTCATGAAGAGTCCACGTAGTAGTTTGATTTTCTTATAAGCAGTGTATTCTATGAAAAGTCACTGCACCGTTTCATAGAAACAAGAACCATCCAGGTTACACTCGAATATTATTTCAAAAGTTTTTTGGAGCTTCTGAGAGCAGATGGGACTTCAACCTGTACAATGCAACGGAGAAGATGTGTTCGACCTAAACCGCGTATTGCGACAAAAGCCAACGCCTTGTTTACGTCATCGGAGATCCAAAAAACTGTCAGTTGCCCATCGTCGAGTTATGGGTATTATTACCACACGACGTAACTCGCAGAATTTTACAAATCCAATGGACACTGCAAAGGTTCTATGATCAGAATGCCGATGACATATTTGCCATCGGCACTACTGACAATCTCCGATAATAAAAACAATAACAAATTGTCATTGCCTAGCGCAGCACAACTGCAGTATTCATGAACCGAAAGCTAGGACACAACCAGAATTCTTGATGTGCCTGCATCTGAGATGTTTTGGTAAAAAAAAATGTAAACACTCATACAGTGAGTCTATGCAATAGGATCGCACTCTTACGCAAAACAACAACTACCCCATATTCGAATATGGCGTCTGAAAGCCTTACATCTTTGAGAAAGACAACAATTAATGAAAACCCTGACGTCTCATCTTATTCTTCAACAAGGGTACCTTTTCTTTTTCTGCAGGTAATTCATTTTTTGTTCCATGCGCCTGCAGAAATTACTTGAGTCTGGCAAAATCGGCTTTAACCGAATTTAGGTTCCCGGTTTTATGCATGATTTCACAAAAGTTCACGGTAGGTACGTTTTATAAGCCGACCACAGTTCCTCACACAGCAAATATTTGCAATAATCATGCAAGACAGCTAGGTTATTTCATGTGGTAGCTGTTTTTCTCGCGTTTCGAAAATCTGAGCGAACTGATCAGCTGCAGGAGAGAAAAATATTTCAAAATAAATCATCATACGGTAGTCCATACCAATAAATACTGGTCTTTGGACCAAATAAAAAGGTAACTCACACACTGTTGCATGATAAGACATATCTGTAGAAGGGTTTTCAAAATGATGCAGTATGCAGTATTATCTGACGATTTTCCGAAGGAACCATTTCGGGAGAAGCCATCCCCAAGAGTAAGATCTTAGGACTATTTTGAACATCTCCGCAGGGGGTTGGCCCGTACAAAACTTCTTGCCGTAGTCAAGGGCAGTTGCAGTAGACGGCTTGCTGATGTCCTCTTATCAGCTTGACTCTAATCCTGAAAATGTAGAACATGACTCCGGTGGCTCCGCAAAGTATATATTCGGCGACTTTGACGATTTTTGTAGTCGTTGAAAAGTGTTTTCAACCGTCAGAATTGAATTGCAATATATGGAAAACTGACACCCAGCAATCAGGACAATTTATCATGTGGGTGACCCAATTAAATGTACTGCATTAGAACCCTTATATTCCTGGTAAACAGGACTTGAAACAACAACAATTGCAACTGGGGAGGTGACA